>PVIJ01015592.1:0-35879 GCA_004024925.1 Scalopus aquaticus
CTATTTGGTTTCCTTATAGTCCTGTTATAAGTGAAACCATTCGATATTTTTCTCTCTTTCTGGCTTATTTCACTGAGTATGATCCCCTCTAATTCCATCCATGTCGCTGCAAATTGCATGTTTATCTTCTTTCCATGCTGAATAGTATTCCATTATGTATATGTACCACATCTTCTTGATCCATTCATCTATTTTTGGACATCTGGGTTGCTTCCATACCTTTGCTGTTGTAAACAGTGCCGCAATGAACATACGGGTGCATGTATCCTTTCGGATTAGTGTTTTTGTGTCCTTTGGGTAAATTCCCAAAAGTGGGATTGCTGGGTCATATGGAAGCTCCATGTTTAGCAGTTTGAGGAAATGAAGCATGTTTATGAACGTATTTGGAAGATTTTTAGATTTTTTGTTATTTTTAACTTAATTCCACCGTGGTTATAAAATATACTTGGACTTATTTCAACATTCTAAATTGTTGTGACTTTTTTCCTGTGACCCAGCATATTGCCAATGTTGGCAAGCTTTCGAAATACACTGGAAAAGATTCTGTATTCTATTACTGTTAATTATGGAGTTTCATATATGTCAGTGAGGTTGTTTGTTAATCTTACTCAGATTGATTTTATCTTTGCTGATGTTTGTTTTGTTCTATCACTTTGTAAGAGGCATGTTAAAAATTTCCTAAAAGTTTGTACACTCATCTGTATCTTATAATTAGTGCTATATTTTGGTATTTGGGTATGTCTATCCAATTAATTTATTTTCAAATAAAGTAATGATTTGATTTCCATTGTTCCACCTTTACATGTTGGTTTTTTAAAACTTCTTTTTCCCTTTCTTTCATTACAATTTTTTTGAGATAGCATTGATTTATGTGATTCAGAAACATAGGCTCACATCTTTTCACATGCATGTTATCATACCACACCCACTTCCAAGACAAGCTAGTCCTCCACACTGTCCATTATAAACATTACTTTTATTATTTTAATTTCCCAACCTTTTATCACCACTTATGTCTACTGCCATTTAAAATTATTATTATCTTGAATTTTAGTTTTATTATTATTGTTTTGTGTGATCAATACTCATTTAGTTTTATGTGTGTCTTGCCATTCTTTTCATCTTTATTCCTACCTACAATTTTATATTTCATGGTGATGGTGCACAGGTGAATTGGTGGTAGAAATTCTACGAGGACTACACCTGAGAAAAGAAAGCAAACATTGTACAAAAATGAACAATAATGTAAAATATATATAAATAAATAATTTTTTAAAACAACTTAAATTTTCAATTAAAGAGCTTTTAATAAAATGTTACAGTTATTTAAACAAAATTTTATATTCTGCACTGGATTAGGACCAGTTTTCTTTTGCTTGAAGAACTCCTTTTAACTGTTTCTTTTAGTACATTTCTGTTCATGACAAATGCTCTATTTTTATTCTGCCTCGTAATGTCTTCATTTCACCTTCACTTTTGGGATATTTTTGCTTTGTCTAGAAATCTTAGTTGGCAGTTTTTCTCTTTCAGCACTTCAGAGAAATCATGCCACACCCTCTGGCTTCTATCCCTTCTGTTGAAGGAAATGTGTCTTTTATTCTGTGACTGGTTTTAAGATTGAGTCTTTATTTCTGGTGTTCAGCATCTTTATTATGATGTACCTAGTTACGTTTGTTGTTAAATAACCTATTCTATAAGGTTACACTGCTTCCTAAACCTGTAACTTTATGTCTTTTAACAGCTTTGGAAAAATCCAGCCAAAATCTCTTCGCATGTTGGTTTTGATCCACTCTCCTTCCCATCATATTATTAAAAGTTTATATTGTATTCTTTCATTGTTATTAGTCTATCACTTGAGACATTTCACTTTGACATTTTCTACTGACCTATCTCTCAGATCATAAAATCTCATTTGAATTCTGTCTGCTGTTAAACCCATTGCCTTTAAATTTTAGTTATCATACATTTCTGTCCTGCAATTGCCATTTGAAATTCTTTATTTTGTCATGTATTTTCTTGAATACATTAATAATCACTGTACTCTTACAGTCAGTGCCAGCACCAATATTTAGACCAAGTGTGTATCTGTTTCTCTTATCTGTTTTTCCCTTGCTCCTGCTACTTGCTACAAATGACAAGTTTGAATTAATGTGGGCATTACATATGAGACTTTTGAGGATCTGGATGATGTTTTCTTCCTTTTAAGAGGTTTCTCCCATTCTCTTACTAGAACCAGAGTGATAAGTTATCTGAGCCCAATGAGAATTTGAGTCAACTTGAAAAGCTTTATAATCTCTGTCTGGGTCTTTCTCCTTCTTCTCCAACTCCTAGGGTTAAGCCATTTGGGTTGCAACTAAATGTCCAGGGTGCTTCTCAGTTATCTTTTGAACAGTAAGTTCAATATTGGGCCTCTCTGGCGGCACAATGGGTTAAGCGCAGCACTGTGAAGCTATCCAGAGCCATTGCAGCATGAGTTCGATACCCAGCCGGGGAGATTCCCACATGGCGCAGCAGGCCTCTCCTGCCTCACCCGCTGCTCCTCTCAGCAGTGTACTTCAGTCGATCTGCCTGTTCCGCTCCCCACTCTGTCTCTGGTGAATCTTATAACCACCCCATACCTCTGGCCTACACCCCAGCTTGTATGCATAAATAAATAAAATCTTTTTTTAAAAAGTTCAATATCTATTGAACAATAAGTCATGAATTTCTGAATATCTTGAGATTTTCAAGACCTTCACTGTAGTTCTTTGCTGCTTTTGGCTCTACTTGCTAGCCTTTTCTTCTACATAGTTTCATCAACACATGTCTTAAGAAGACAGCCAATATTTGATATTGGCTACTCGCCTGTGTGTCACTCACATCTCACGAATATTGGCTGCCTTACATCTTGGCTTCCTTAGCAGTCCCAAACCACAAATTCTATCTCTGTACTCCTGAGTTTGCTTAAAACTCTAATGGCTTTCCTGCCACCCATCACTTTGTAAGCCGATGCATGTTCCTGAGTATTGGCAAACTTCAAATCTCATGACAGAAAGAGTGATATCAACTAGCTTCTCGGCTTTCTTCAGTGTAGATTTCCTTGTCCTGATTCGTTATCTCTTATTCTTTCAAATATCGATAGTTTCTTTTTGTATTTTGCCCAGTTTTTCTAATAATACTTAATGGGATTATTGGCTACTGTAAGCCACTGTATTGAGCTAAAAGCAGATGTGTATAGTCACATTTTCTTTTTTATACATCCTTCAGTTAAACAATTTCTGAACATTTTATTGTTTAACCACTATGGGCCTCAGTATTAAATGTTCTTCAGGAGTAGAAGACAATATTCTTTATGGAACTAAGTCCATAAATGCAGCTATTGCTTAAGAGTTCCCACATGGAAGTGAGAAGGGACAAAAGGAAGGCCAGAGTTTGCATGGGCAAAGAGGAGAATTTTGCCTTTACAGCCTCCTACTTTTATCTTCCCTGCTATCCTTTACCAAAGCAGTCAGTACAAATTTAACTTCCAGGGCATGACATCTCAGGAAAAATGTCAACATTTTTGTTTAAATAGTGTCTTCCAACAGACACCAGTTACATAGATTACTGTATAAATGGGAATATCTCTGGTCAGTCGATGTGGTCCTACTCCAGGATTTCCTCAAAGGGATTCCCTCAGTTCATCTTAGCAGTGTTCCATGCCCCAGACAATGATCCTTTATGTCAGCACTTCCCTTGCCCTCTACTTGCTCCTGACTGCTCTTTGCCTAATATTACCTGTAACTGGAAGGTTAAATTTTATAGCTAATATATAATTTTAATAGGTTAATATGTTATTCCTCTGACTTTAGTTTTCATTTTTACAGAATTCTACTGATTATTGAAATTTTTCTAATGGAAAGGAATTCATCTTACATTGTCCAGTGTTTTCCTGCAGACTTTTTGTTTTTTATATATCTCAGGTAATTTTTGTTTGACTGTTCCTCATTTACTGCTTTATTTTGCTTAAATATTTTCTGATTTTTTAATTTCCTTAGTGATTTTCATAATTTTGGTTATTTTTTTTCCTTTTTGTTGTGGAGGGATTACCATACATATCTTAATGATCAGACTCTACATCAAATTCATGTTAATTTAATTCACTTCTTTGTGCGAAGATTCTAGAGAGTTCTTTTCTCCTTGTGATGTCATATTTTCTTGACATTTTTGAGTTGCCAGGTGCTATATTTTTTGCCTTCCCATTTTTCACTTTAAATTTCCCAATTTTTAAAAATATCCAGAGCAGTAACAAACAGGTGAATGACTTTTACTTTTCCCATAGGAGATGCTGTAATTTAATTTATTTTTTTCTTTGTATTTTTGGCCTTTACTGACTTCCATAGATAGTAGTCCTATTTTTGCAGTTGTTGTGTCAGGAAGGTAGAGGAAGGGCCTGGATGGATCCAGATGCTGGTTCAAATGGGCTTGGGGACAGGGAGATTAGCTTGTGTTTGTGGCACCACCAGTGTCCCTCCTCACGGGCTCACAGATTTGGAACTCAGCTATCTGTAGCTACTGCTTGTTAACTCACTTCACAGTGAGTACCAGTCCCAAGGGCTGGGGAGAAGGAATGTAATCCAGGGTGCCTTCTCTATTGTTTTTCTTATAGAAGACCTAGTATACATGGAACAGCCCAGCTTCTCCATTTATCTTTCCCTCATTCAAGGGTGTACCTTCATACCATTTCCACTCTCCCCCCTACCAAGATCCCTCATTGAACTGGCAGACCTAGAGTCAATGCTCCCCACCCCTACTGCAGCCTCCACCTACATTCTTTCCAATTAAGCATGATTCTCCTCCTTGTCTTCTTTGGTACAGGCTGTGCTGGTCTCTGAGTTAGAAGGGATGCTTCAGTCTCACCCCAAGCCACAGTACATTCTTGGTGTAGTGTATCTTTGGTAAATTGTCAGGTGTTTCTCTTGAGAAAAAAGCAAGAACCCTCCTCTATCCTCATTCTTCTTCCTTTTGCTATTATTGGCAAATAAATTTCTATATTTTACATGCCCAACAATACAGTTGCATACATATTTTCTATACAATTGCTTTTTAAATTCATTTAAGAGAAGAAAGGAGAAAATGATGCATTTATATTGTCTTTTACAATTATGTAACTGTCTTAACGGGTGCGCTTTGTTTTTTCCTGTATGTCTCAGTTACTCTCAAATTACTTGCTGACAGTTGCTTGCTTTCAGCCTGAAATACTTGACTATTTGTTGTAAAATGGGCCTGTTAATAACATAAATTTTCTATTTTGTTTACCTGGAATGTTTTTATTTTGCCTTATTTTTGAAATGCAATTTTTCTGTATTTATGACCCTGGGTTGACAGGTTTTTCGTTTATTTGTTTGTTTTTTTTACTTTGAACACTTTAAATAATTTACTTTCACTGCATTTTGGCTTCCATTGTTTCTGATGAGAAATGAGCTAGTAATTTTATTGGAGTTCTTTTGTAAGTGACAGACATTATTCTTACTGCTTTCAAGATTTTCTCAAAGAGATGGCAACAGAGGGCATTCTCTCATACAAGATCAATAGTTATTCAGGAAGAGAACAACACTGAGAGACTCCCACAGCATCTGCACCTCAGAAACCAACACTGACTGCATTAGAAGGGATGCCACTGAGATCCACACATCTGTGTGATAGAAGGTAGGTGTAAAGAAATGCACAGAGGCAATGGTCTGGGGGAGGACAGAGATCACAAGGCTGCCAGCCCAACCCAAGACTCTGGGGATGGGAGAGTAGATATGGTATAGAGACCCACATATTTGATACAGGTAAAGCCCAGTATGGAAGAAATGAAGTGTTCCATATGGAGTAGGACCCAAACAAGAACAACAAGGAAAGCACCATAAACTACATCTGCCTTCTCCTAGCCCATAGGATCTGTACTGGTGCCATGAACTGAATTGATGTCAATAGTTTGCTAAATCCCAGCTCTGGGCCCCCAAAGATGAGGAACTACAATCAATACACACCATTCAGACACCCCCTAGTATATTCCCACAGCATCTAACCTCCTCTGTCCCTTTTCCCCACCCCACTGACATAGCAAAATCTCACCCACTATCTGCCTCTGGCACTTACAGCACCCAGCAATAGCCCAAAAAATAGGTAAATGAAATCTTAGCACCACCTGCTGGAAAAGTAAAAGATAAGTAGTTCAGTTCAAGTTGCTGATCCAAATCTTAAACTATGGCCAGAAATAACCATAAGGTGGTAAACTTGACTAATGGGCAGGTAGAAGAATATACCACTATGCAACTTGAGACTTCAAGGTAATATGACATAGCAAAGAGAGAACAACTCTACAAAATCTAAAGTGAAAAAAATATGGAAGATTATAATATAACAGATAAAGAAGTCAAAATAACTCTCTTGAAGAAATTCAAAGAAATACAAGCAAATTAAAAAAAAAAATCACTGAATTCAGAAATAAAATTATTGAACAGAAAATAGAAATTGAAGCTATAAATAAGAAACTCACAGGAATCAGATGTGAAGAACTCAATAAATGAGATCAAGAATACTAAAGAAAGCTATGGAAACAGAATAGACTTAATGGAGGAACAAATCAGTGAGCTCAAAAATATAAAGCTAAAAATGACCCAAGTGCAAAAAGAGAGAGAAATAGTATTTTATACAGTGAAAAAAAAAATGTACTAAAGCTGTTAATTCATTAGAAAAGGTAACATAGGAAAATGAGTATTCCAGAAGGTGAAGAGGAGAATGGAGCAGAAAATATTCAAAAAAATAATAGCTGAGAACTTCCCAAACCTGAGGAAGGAACTGAATATGCATGTTCATGAATTTGAGGAAACATCTGGTTGTCTAAATGCAAAGTGACCTACACCAAGACACATATTAGTGAAACTAGCACAAATCCAAGACAAACAAAGAATATTGGAGACAGCTGAGGGGAGGAAGTTGGCAAGGGAGGTGGGACTGAGGGCCATGGGAAAGCAGTTTGCATATAAATGTATTCCCATCTGGCTATCATCAGACTTCTCAACAGAACTGTGCTAACCAAAGAAAATATTTTACCTATAAGATTATCCCATTATTCCAAAGGCATGATAAGAGACATTCTTGAGCTAGTTTTCTAGACCATTTCCTTATTGTTAGTTTTACAGTGTTTTACATATGGCTATTGACTAAGAGGTTTCAAATTCTTAAGTAGCATGTTCTATTTATTAAGTAATGACATTTGAAAGTGATAATTGTATGCCAAATTATTTCTTATTTTATCAGTACTGACATCCACATAATTTTATTTCCAATGGTCTCATCTCATTTTTTCCACTCATCTAATGGGTTTTGACTACAGTCATTGCCCCTAAAGAAAAAAATAATTACTTTAATAAAAAGTATAATTAATTTAATAAAAAGTATATTAATAACTTTAATAAAAAGTTCTAATTACAGCCTCATGAAATTCTAAGATAGATACTAGAGAGCTTTGATAGGTACACAAATTCTTAGTGCTAATAAAAAAAGAATTATGTGTTTTGGAATCATTCAAAACATTCTGGTACTGCATCCTTTCACTTTTACATTTTATCTGTGCTCTCTACTCAGAATTCATTGGAAGATTAACAATCTATATATGTGATATAAAGACATACTTACATTGGTTTTTAATTCATTCTGTGTGTGAGAGGAAAACAATTTATTAAGTAATAAAGGAATCCAAAGGAATCAAATTTGCTCTGCTATTCATATCTTCTTTGAGAGCCAGTGAACTTCTAAAGATACAAAGTTAAACATATCTCTAATTGGTGAAAATGAAGTATTTAGTCAAGGTGAATATTATGTTTACTTTGGGAATTTACAATAATGTCAGGGAGTTTAGAAGAATCTTCTCCATCTGTTGTGAGATTGCTCATGAAGAAAGCTAGTAAATGGAGTGGTCAGGCATGTATAGTTTATATGTAGATGTCTGCACTTCCTTCCTATTCCATTTCTTACCAAAAAGTAAAAATGGCAAAAATCTTCCAAAATCTAATGCCAACAATTTGTGGTGCAATATGACAGCAGTTGCTCAGAATATCTTTGAGAGGTAGACAAAGAATTCTTAGGAATGATCCTAGATTGCCAGTACAAGAATTTGAGAAGTCACTTAGTTGATAGCTAAGCAGTAGACTGTTTTCTCCTAAATCTGCAAGGATTTTTCAAGTTCTATTTCCATGTATTAAAACATGTGAGAATACTTAAGAAGCATATTTCACACCCAGTCGTTTTTAGAATCTTGGAAGAAGTTGATGACCTGAGTACATGTAACACTCTCAGAAAAATGGCAACTCAAGTGATCCTGTAACATAGCCTTTCTCTTTAAAGGGAAAAAGATACACCTTCCAAAGCATGGCATCTGATAATACATTATACTTGTAGTGAGAAATTAAGCTGCACCGGAGAGTTAATGGAGCAGAACAAAACCTTTAGAAACAAGTCCCCTTTTGTTATTGTAGAGCTTTTAACAACTCTCTCTGCTTCCTCACTAGTTTGTGGTGCATTAGCAGAGATAAAGAACAGTGCCTCTCTAGCATCCTGTGACATGAATAGGTCAGTTACTCTGGACTAAATTCAGTGCCATTTGCAGTGGGTAAAATTCTTTGCCCTCCTGTCCATGTGCCAAGTTTGGCTAGACTCCTTCAGCCAGGAGGAATTAGTGCACGAGCACATAGCATGTCAAACTGTTTGGAAAGCAACAGTATTATAATATGGGTAAACAATAAATTTAGATTGAAGAACATAAGTACCTAAATATTAACATTTGTTAAACTTAAAGACCAAATTAAAAATAACATGATATGGATTAATTTAGGAAGACAGGGCTCACAAAAAGTACTTTATTTCAGAATCTGCAAAGCAAATAAAGACCTCTCTCCACCACCATGATTTTGATCCCTGTCTTTTCTTGCTCCCAGAATTGTAAAGACACGGAGAACATTCCAAACCCTGGCTTGGTTATGTATCTCACATTTCCCAAGATGGTGCATCTTAAATCCTGGAGGAAAATGCCTTACCTTTGTTTTATTATATAATCTTGAGTAGGCTTTTCTTCTACTAATGTCACTGGTTTCTTAAGTTAACAGTGTGTTCACATAAAGGAACTTTTCTTAACATTATTAGTGACATGCTTCTTTCTCATAAATACTGAATAAAGGGAATAATCTCAATGAGGAACTCTTTAATCAGTCTGGTATTTAAGCCCCCAACTCTACCATTATATTATATAATGTCAGCATTTTTTCTGAGAATTCTTTCCCATTTTTATCCTTATCTCTAACGCTGATTAGTTCATTCAATTCATTGTAAAAAAAAATAATAATAATAGACTGGGGGGGCAGTTATCAGTATTTATGTGAGTGGTAAAAGTTGTTTTTTTTTTTTTAAGATTTATTTATGTATACAAGCTGGGGTACAGGCCAGAGGCGTGGGGTGGCGAAAGGGTTCACCAGAGCAGAGTGGGGAGCAGAACAAGCAGATCAATGGAAATACACTGCTGAGGGGAGTGGCAGGCAAGGCAGGAGAGGTCTGCCACTCCATATGGAAATCTCCCCAGCCGGGCGTTGATCTCACGTCACCACCGCCGACAGCTCCACCGCGCAGCGCTTAACCACTGTGCCACCAGGGAGGCCCCCTTGAGTGGTAAAAGTTTCTTGTGAGCCTCAGTTGACCTCAACTCAAATAATCCACATGCTGAACTTCATACAAGGCTAAAGGACCTCCTGCCTAATGTGCATGAGGGCCAAAATCCTAACACCCACATTTTGAGAGGAAAAAGAGTTTATTTGTGAGTGACAGAAGACAGGAGCCAAAACTTCAATCTGTTCATCTAGGAACGGGAAGGAGTTTGAGAACAATTGAATTAAATTTTATTGACAAAGAAATGGGCTAAGGGCAAGGAATGTGAACTTGGCTGGAGTTTATCTTTCCAAGTAATTCTGATTCTATATGAGCTTGGAATTTATATTAGTTGGGGGTCTTTTGTTCAAACTCTGATTGTATAGTTTTGATGTCTTTTTGGAGTTGATCTAAGAGTGGGGTCCTTGGGTTCACTCTGGGAAAGGTTTCAGCAACTCCCCTTCAGCGGCACGTGGTAAGTTTCTCCATGAGACAGAGACTTGGTTTATTTAAAGAACAGGTTTTTTTGGGAAAGGAACAGAGGAATAAGGGATGCTTGCATTGACACAAGCGGCAGGAAGAGCTCCCCAGAAAGGGACAGGTTTGCTAAGAGAGAGGCCTGCATGGTTGCAGTCAGGCAGGCAGCCCTGAGGAGAGCCGCCTCTACTGAGAAAGGTCAGTGAAGAGAAGACCTGTCATGGTACAGGTCACAGACAGGCGGGTAGGCCGCTGCCCTGCAGAGAGCTAGAGTTGGTGGAAAGGACACCTGCATATTCACAGGCGGGCAGGCCAGATGCTGCCCCGAGCCAGAGCAGGGACTGCATTGATATAGTCCTCTTTCAGTTGAGAGGGGCTCATCAGGAGGGCTCATCCTCGTGGATGGCTTATCTGTTATTGATCTGAATAATTAACCAGAACCTGAAATGGAACTAGAAATTGCACAATGGCTCAACCTCTATATCTTTGCCCTTTGCTCAGCCTTAGGCATTGGCTGCCTAAGGATTTTTGGTTATCACTGGATTGATGGTTATGTTGATTCCTTCTACCCAGCCTCCTTGTGTGAGTCAGGTTCTAGTCTTGTGATGCCTCTTTTATTGAGCCCTATCTCCTCCATCAGTTTCACTCCTCCAAAATCCCTGGAAGAAACATCTGGCTATTCCTGCAAGTAGCATGATCCCAGATACAGGCAGAACTCTGCCTCAATCCCCCCCAACTCCCCCACTTCATGAGGGCAAGAAAGTACCAGGCTGGGACAAGGCAAAGAGCATAGCTTAGGTGACTTTTGTGGACATAGCGTCAGAGAGAAAATTAGGAAATTTGAATTATCACAGGTTGTGGTGTAGTCCAGGGACCTGGGGACAATTAGACCTTGGTTTCAAAGTGACGGATCTCCAAATGTCTGTTTTTTAACATCCTGGTTGGCCTATCTTTCTCAGTTTGCCTTCTCTGTCACACATCTCTGTACTAGCTGTTTTCTAAAGGGAGTGAAGAGAGTTTAGTACTAGATTACAACTTAAATTTAGGTAATTTACCCTGGAAGACTTTTTCTCTGTAATCGTTGTGTCCTCTTTCTTATGGTCTTATGCTGCTTGCCTTTGGTGTTTTTTTAAATGCCAGATAGAGGTGGCATTGACTTGACCTCCCTTAAAACTCTCTATGTGACAGTTTTTCTGAGTGTTGATTTAACATTTAAGTGCCTATTTTCAGCTGACTTCTTGGCATCTGTGAAACTCCATTTTTTACCATTTTCTCTTTAAGAAATGTACATTAGCTAATGTACATTAGCATGATATAAGTTTTGGGAAACTTTCAGTAAAGAAATCTGTTTCATTTTACTTAAGCTTGTATTTCCCAAACTTACTTGGGAATAAGTTTCCTAGTTTTGATGGCAAAGTCATCCTTTTTTATGTTGCCAATTCTCCGAATTTTACATATAGATACAAACATATACTTATCAACTTTCTAAACGTGCACTAAGTAGTAAACATTATACTAAGTACTTAAAATATTTTTTCTCATTTTGTATGTTCAACTACCCTATTAGGATGTAGGGAATGAAAATAATTTTCCCACTACCTTTTTAGGTTCTAGACTGACACCCCCCCCATAATAAAAGACAGATTAATATTTGAAAAACAACAAAAGTTTAATAGCATGTATACCTTCTATATACATAGAAGAGACCCAGGAAAATTGAGTAATTTACCGGAATGATCAAGGCAAACCCTGTGGGGAGGTTACTAGAAATAAAGGGAAGGTTGTTTGTGTAGATTTAAGTCAGTGCCTTCATTGGTAGTTTCTAGAGATTTGCTATTCCTCTACTTAGACATGCAGAGAGAGAGGCACTCTTACAAATGGATATTTCCCTTGCAAGTGTAAATGTCTCTTATAAAAAGACAAATTTTAGTTGGTCTTTAGAGTCTTTCCTATAGCTGCTATTTCTTTAAAATACCCCACTCAAAATAATCAATATACTAAAGACATGTTTTAGTGTAGTATATTTTGCCCCCTACAAGGTATTATAAGTTCAATTTGATAGAATGGATTGAAGTAGAAGCTTAGTATTGTATATGAAATACTTAGCTAACCCAGGACAGTGCTTATATTCAGTTTAGGATGCCTGTGTCAAAAGTAAGTTATAGCTCTTTTAGCAATACCTTACTACTTTCCAGGTATCTAACACTTGCCCTTTTCTTATAGGTTAAGGGCCATTCAGCTAATTCTAACATCTGTTTACAATAAAGGCTGGGAGGCAATTAATGAGGGTTGTGGAAGGCTGTTGAGCAACTGAGCATACTTTACCAGTAAAATGAATGCCATAAGGGTGTGTTTGTCACCTAACAAATATGGCTGAGTCCCAGAGAACCATCATTCTCATGAAGAGATTTTAATGCATTTTACAGTTGTTTGTCTGCTTGCCATAGCTCTTTCTCTTGGGCAGCTTTACAAAGCTGATGAATAAGAGGTGACATGGCAGGGATTTCTGACTGACACACCTATGTGAAAAGATGGAGAGCTCTGCTCCTAGCCTGTAAAATTGAATCTTATTTCCAAAACTAAATGAGAATAATAATGACAATAAAACACCCAGAGCACCACTTTATTACATCCCATTGTGTTTATAGTTCTTGGCGCAACAGAAAAAAAAAAAATCCTGCAATCAAATTAGGGCAATCTGCATGACAAAAGTATTAACAAGAGACAGTGGAGGTTGGAAATTGTTGATGATTTTCATTATCTGTAATGCTGCTGAGAGCTTTATTTATCCTCACCTTGAAGCTTTGGAGAAAATGTGACTCTTCTTGGCAGCATTAGCTTCTTTTACTGAAACATCTTGCTATTTAAATAAGCATCAAGCCCTTGTGGTTATTTTGGAATGTTTTTCTTTTCCAAGTGCCTTAGGTTTTCTGTTGTGAAAAGATACTCGAGAAAACCTAGGGGGCTCTAGGTGCTGTTTATTAGTTAGATGAACATTTTTGTCAGTTTAAATTAAGAGTATTCCAAGGAGCTTGAAGGTAAAGAAGAATGTTGGTTTCAAATACCATTTCTCCCATTGTAATGCTGACATTATGTAATTAACTTTGTCTCATTTCCCTCCCAGTGATGAGGGATCTGAGTACTTATCTCTGGGTTGTGGCAAGGATTAGAAGGTATGTATATAAAGTCTCAAGTCACATTAAGCATTGCATGATCAGTAGCTAGCCAAGAAAAGGCAAGATGTTGTAACTGATCTTGTGAAATTTTGCTTAGGAGAGGAACTTGCACTGTTTTCATGGACTTAGTTAATAGCTCAGGTATTAGCAACTCATTGGAGATGAATTTGAATGAATTTGAATTTGAATGATTCTTTCCCATTGGCATTTATGTTTTTCCAGAGGTCAAAGGTATGTATATAAGGCACTTCTGGGAGAAAGTTGTGTAGGAGAGAAAAACTTTTCCCTTCTTCCCTTTTAAAATGGCTCCTTGACTGGTCTTATAATTAAATTGACATAAAGCAGAATAACAAGAGAAAGGCAAAATTCTTATGTACAGGGTATCTCAAAGACATGAGACCCAAAGACAGTTAGAAAATTGAGGCTTATACACCAACCTGAGTTAAAGAGAAGGCATTGAGGTATGTGGTTTGAAAGAGGAGGAAGACATTTCACAAAGAGATCAATAGAGCACTTGGTTGGTAAACAAATATTTGCCATGCAATTCAAACAAATTTTTCTGATATAAAATGATCACTGATAATAGCTTTCTTCCTGGGACAACCATCCTTTCTAAACTCTTTCAGGCAGTTAAGAGAAAGGACAGCCTGCATAAACTCCACAGATAGGTTTTTATGGACCCCCACCCCCACCTCAGACCAGAGAGAGCAAAGACACCTAGGACTATGAATCGTATAATGCCATCATCATGGAAGGGAGGATGCAAAGAACTGAGGGTGGAGTTAAGCAGCGGTGTTTGGTATTTAACCAGACATGTGTGCTTTGGGGGAAGGAGGGCTCTCTCTTTGGCGGTTCACCGGGCTTTGGTGCACCATTGGTATTCTATCCCAGCAGAACTGGTAGGATGCATTCACCAATTTTTTCTTTTATTGTCTTTTATTTCACCTCCTTTTGTAAATAAACCCTTTATTAATTTTACTGTGTTTGCCTGCAGTTGAGTCTTATTATAAGTCCCTTTTAAGTGCACAGGTGAGGACCCACAGTCAGGTACCCCATTTTATATTGGGGCTGTAACAAAAGGGGAAACTTTTGATTTGACAAGGACCATTCTCAGTAAGATACTCAAGTGGGCTAACTTACTCTCCAACTTCTTTCAACATCTTGCCTTTTCTTGAAATATAATCTCAAAATTTATTTTCCTTTATAATTTAGACAGTGTCTAATAAAGTCATTTTGGCTTAGTGATTCTATCTTGAAAGGATTAGTTTCTACCAGACATCCATATACTGCTTTAGGGTGGCCCCATATGCAGTCAACCAAGGCAGAAGAGCTCAGGCTCACCATCATCTGAAAGCGTCAGATGAGCTGGGCTATCTATCACTTGAAACATGAGTTTCTACTTAGCAACTGAAATTATACACATAGATCACAAATACCAGGCCGGGGTCAGGTGTTCCTAAATGAGATGGTTGGAATTATAAAGTGAAAGAAAAAAACTAAAGCAAGATCCTGAGAGAATCTGAAGGTTCTGCTTTGTTTTTTTTATGGACATGAGAGGTTTCTTTCCCTTTAATATTAAAGACCCAACTGTGTGTTGTATGTACATATATGTACGCATATGTTTGTGAGAGCATGTACATGAACCCACATAACTAACCCATTATCTGGAGAACTTATTTTATCCCAAAGTATCATAAGCAGTCCAGCTGTGACTGCCCCTCTCTGATAATTTACAGTAACTACAAATCTTTCTGTGGTTGTTTACTTTAAAGATGATAGGAAGCCAGATTCTTACCCACAACCCCTATATCCAACATCTTTTGCCCCAAAATTACCTTAATTTCCACCTGGATTATCTGCTTAGGAGACTGCATAGTGGTAATGTATACCAGCTGTGCCTCAGATAACTCTGTTAAAGTCCTTGCCACTTAATGGCTGTATAATCTTGGACAGATTACTTAGCATCATTAAAATTCATTTTTCTCATTTGCAAAATAGAGGACATGTAATTGAGAAGCTTGTTATGAGTACTAAGTAAAAGAAAACATGTAAACTAGCACAGTGTCTGGCATACATTAACCGCCTAATAAATGTTAATTATTGTTGTTTTGCTATAATTATTATTACTAGTACTTTATTATTACTAGTACTTGATTATTACTACTACCATCACCACTAGTGTAACAATCAGTACATGTACCACATATAGTTTCTATTGTTCCTTGAGCATCTGTGGCTGACAATCACCAAATGCATTACAAATCTGGATGTCCAAAAAGAAATGTTTTAATGTTGAATCTTTAAAGTAACAGCTAAATTTTATTAACTTCTAAGTATGACCTTCACTGCATGCCAGGTTTCTAGGAGTGAAAAGTCTTTGTAAAATTAGCAATTGCTCCTAATATATTTGTGTTTCAGATATGGCAATATGAGTGTCAGACTTTATTAATATAAGACTTACTTATAAATCCAATTATGAAACTCTAACTGGGGAAAAAACTGAATACATATCTCAAAACAAATTTTTGTGATTGAAAATTTTTTAAAAATCAATTTTTAAAAAAACTAAAGTATAGGCCTTTCCCAAGATGTCCTGAACAGACCTTCCCAAGATGGGTCACTTTTGGATGTGGATTATTTTGAACTAAAGTCAATTGAGGTCCTGCAGGTTCACAAGAAATTTTTACCTATCCCTTAACTACTGAGAAGAATGAAAGTTGGGGTTATTATCCAGAATTAGGATATTTACAAGAAATAACCTTTCTGTCAAAACCTATCTTTGTACTGGTAACCTTTCTATCAAAACCTATCTTTGTACCAGTACAACTATCGTTGTACTGGTTAAATATCTAATTAGAGCATATGGTCTCTATTATATGAATCACCCTCTCCTCATGTGAGTTCCCCTTCTGTCTCCTTGAAGATTCCGGCCCCTATGCTGTTCTTTAGCTCAGGAAATATAAGTCTGTATTTATGTATACATGTATTAGGTATGTATGTATGCCCTAAATTTGGTCTATTAAATTTAGAATCTGCTTCCATGTGTATTATCCATAATATATAATTAAATTTGTTTTTTCTCCCATGAATCTCTCTCTCGTGGATCTTCCATTATTTGTTCAGCCCAAGAAGAACCCAGAGGGAGAAAGAAATTTCCTCTCTGACCCTACAGTTCATTATGTATCTGCTGTATACCAGGTACCCTTCTAGATAATTGATATTTTGTGACATTTTTTTAAAATCCATATATATTAATATTTTCCTGAAGGCCCACATAAAGTTTCTGGAGTATAGTATTCTATATATTAATATTATTTATTAAAGCAAACAACAACTGCATGGTTCCCAATTCTTAGACTTAGGATGACATGATGAGAGCCAGACAGATTAAACTCCACATATGAAGTCTGTATTTTTGAGGAAGAACCCTGAAAAAAATCAGACTGGGTTCTTATATATGTTAGTCCCCGCTCTGCCTGGTAGAATGTCCTTGGAAACATCATGAAAGGATTCTGAGTTCTTTTTTTTTTTAAAGATTTATTTATTTATGCATAAATGCTAGGGTACAGGCCAGAGGCGTGGGGCGGCAAGAGGGTTCACCAGAGACAGAGTTGGGAGCAGAACAGGCAGATCAGAAATACACTGCTGAGGGGAGCAGCGGGCGAGGCAGGAGAGGTCTGCCGCACCATGTGGGATTCTCCCTGGCTTCGAACTCATGTTGCCGCTGCCAACAGCTCCACAGCTCAGCACTTAACCACTGCGCCACCAGGGAGGCCCAGGATCCTGAGTTCTTACTCTATCCCTTTGGAATATAAATAAAGCTTTCCATGGAAAAGATAAGATTAGGGTCTCCAACTTTCTAACCCAGGGATGTCTCCATATCTCTCTCTGGAGTTCTCCTACTGTGTAAATTGGTCATAAATTAACTTCCAAGTTCCCTTTTAGCAGGGCCAAGTTTTAGCATCCCCACTATTGAATAGTTGTCAGGCATTTTTGCATAACTCTTATTTAGGTCTTACATGAGCCATGCAAAGCAGGCATTCATTAAACCATTCATTCAATCATTCATTTGTTAGCATTTATCGAGTGCCTGTTATATACCATATACCACTGTAGGGGCCAATTATTAATATCTCTAACAAAGATAAGAATCTGAGAGAGGTTGATCAAAATGGATAAAAGACTTGAATGTAAGACCTGACACCATAAGATATATAAAAGAAAACATAGGCAGAATGCTCCATGACATATACCTCAGAAATATCTTTGAGGATTCATCTCCAGAAATAAAGAAAATGAAGGAAAAAGATGAATAGCTCGTACTACATTAAACTAAAAAGCTTCTGTACAGCAAAAGAGACTGATCAAAATGAAGAGATATCCTACTGAATGGATAAAATATTTGCACACCATACAACAAATAAGGAAGACTGATATCAAAGATCTATAAAGAGCTTCCAGAACTCAAAAACAAGCAAACAACCCAATCAAAAAATGGGCAGAAGAACCAAAAAGACACTTCTCCAAAGAAGACATGCAAATGGCCAACAGGCATATGAAAAAAATATTCAAAATCACTAATTACTAGGGAAATGAAAATCAAAACCACAATGAGATACTACTTCACTCCAGCAAGAATGGCACATTGAAAAAAAAAAAAAACAGAAACAACAAATGCTGAAAAGGATGTGGAGATAAAGGAACCCCCTTACATTGCTGGTGGGAATGGAAACTGGTCCAGCCACTATGGAAAACTGTGTGGAGGTTCCTTAGACACTAAAAATGGATCTGCCATATGATCCAGATGTTCCACTCCTAGGAATCTACTCAAAGGACACAAAAACACTAATTCAAAAGGAAACCTGCACTCCTGTGTTCTTTATTGCAGCACTATTTACAATAGCAGCCAAGATATAGAAACAACCCAAATGCCCTAAAATAAACTAATGTATCAAAAAGATACACACACACACACACACACACACACAATGCAGTCTCACTCAGCAATCAAAAAAGACAAACTCATGTCATGTGCAGCAACGTGGATGGAGCTGAAAGGGATTATGCTAGCCAAAATAAGCCAAAAGGAAAAGAAGTAAATATTGGATGGTCTTACTCTATATGTGGAATATAGAGAAACCAAACAAAAGGTCAAAAACAGTTAAAATTAGCAAGCTGACCATATATTTGAAGCATACAGCAAGGAAAGGGGAGGAAGGGGGGGGTCAAAACAAGGGAGGGAGGAACACAAGAGAAATGGTGATGGTTCACAGGTGACATGGTGATAGAACTATGGGGATTACAATGTCAAAAAAATTAATAAAAAGTGAAAAAAAAAAACATAAAAAAAGAACCTAAGAGAAGTTGAGTATCTTCCTCAAAATTATGCAACTAATAGATGGAGAAGCAAAATTCAAGTGCCGGACAGTTCTTTCAACTAACCCCTCTCTTTTGATAAAAGGTAGTAATTGCTAAATAATTTAATTTGTATTAGGACCCCTGTCGACTGGACCGGTTTCTCCTGAATGATTAACACTGAAAAGATATCTTCACACAGTCTGTGTGGGACCAAAACTGAATTATATGGGGATATTTTGTTTTCAGTTTCTTCCACATCACCTCCATTCTCCTGACAGCAACTACAAGGGCACCTGTGTCTTTAACACACCCCCACCTCCCCCTCAGTTTCCCAACTCCCCATCATTCATTTTCTCTTCTTTGATGTGGACAAGTCATGAGTTTTTTGTTACTTGCAGAATGCTTTATATGCTTAGTTTTAAGGACCCCTTCCAATCATAATATTGACCCCTAAGCCTTTCTTCTACTAATAGCTTCTACTATTAGTTTCTCTGACTGCTTCTCTAAATAAAATTCTATATCAAAGATTCCATTTAGAAGCAAAATAATTTGCAATTTGAGTGATCCTTCTGTAGATAATTTTTATAAGTAATAATACTTGTTATGATTGGTGACAAGCTGTATAGAGACATCAGAGAATCTTCTCTGCTTATTTGTAAAATTTAAGACAGTTTGTTCGATGGTTTTTACCTACTTTTTAATTTAAACTTTTCATGTATGCAGTTGGTTTTTGGTATTATTTAATAGCTACCCCTTCTGGTTTGAAACCATTTCTACATAATTTTTAATAGAATTTTTTATTCAAGATTTAGAAGAATGGACCTATTTCTTAGGCATATTGAATGACAATTATAAAGTCAGTCTTTCAAAATCTTAAGAAACCTTAAGAAAATTCCTTTTATGATTTAATGGGAGTTTCTCTACAATTCTGTTTTACTTAATGGACAGGCATATCAAGAACAGCTCTGGTAATGTAATTCACAACCCGTTCTTCCGTTATGAACTGAGTGAAATTTTTATTACTTTCAGAAGTGAACCTCCACCCATGAGACATTTTACAGAGGTAAAAGAACAAAAAAAAAAAAAACAGTCTTTTAAATTATGAAGTAATGCAGAAGTAGAACAAAACAATATTATAATGAAGGTGAGAAGCTCCCTTACTTTTAGCATACAAATGTTCAAGTTGTTTGACACTAGATATAAGAAATTACTTGTGAAAAAAATCATTGATTCATAAATCAGTAAAAGTCACATAAGATCTATTACCTCAGCTAGGCTCCTAGAGAAAGTGATACTTTAGGTTATTTTAATCTTTCAAATAAAATTATTTTCTATTGTTTTTCACAAAGAGAAAAAACAGGTTGGTAGTGAAGAATATTTGATTTTGCATATTGCTTGAATTTCTGAAACATTTTTGTGATCAACTTCTGATCTTATCCTACAAGCAATGTAATGTTATTGCTAATCCAATTCCTTTTTTTTTATTCTTTTAATTTGGATAACATTAGGAGTCTCTCCATCAGGAATCACCACCATAGGCTACCCACCACCAATTTACCCAGAGTCCACAACCATAGTCTATTGTGCTTCCTTCCATCTTTGTTCCTACCCCACCTGGATCGCATTTCCTTTGGATGCTTCAGTTCTATAATCAGTTTTCAAGGGTTAGTTTTTAAGGGCTAACCCAATTCTTCACCAGTATGTTAGCACATTCTTTATTTTCACAAATCACTATCACTTCTGTGAGAAATAGATACCTCCAGCTTCTTTACTGTGGCTGTGGTCCATCTCGTCCCTTGCTGTCAAGAACTAGGCCACACCATGCTAGACCACTTGCAACCCAGCACCTTCTTGCAGAATAATTAGCTTTGGCAAGCACCAGTGGTTGTTTCTCAGCTCAGAGGAGGGAGGCTTTAAGAACAGAAATTGAAAAGTGTGTTCAGAGAATGGTATTCCAGACAGGAGACGTGGTATGAGAAAGGCACAAAGACATGGCATGACTTGGAGTATTCATGTAAAGATAAAATGTGTCACAAGTAAATTACCTGGTGATACAGCCCTCAATAGTTTCTAAAATATTATTACTAAGACAGGTCATCAATGTTTTTCTGTTATATTATTCTAAGAGTATTAAATTCTATATGAATACTACTATATGAATTATTTACAGATTGAAGTAAAACATTAGTAGATTCTGGAAATGTTCCTAAAACCAAAACATATGCAAATTATTTTTCTGTTGGCATGCAAGAAATTTCGTCTTTCAGTCACTGAACAGAGTTAGATAGAAATCTAAAAAAGCAAATTTAAAAATTCTTACAGAAGTAATTTATCCTCTGAAAAAGTTAAGCTTTAGTATCTTACCTAAATTTCTTCATTTTGAACATTCTCTGTGGTTTGTATTTAATCAGTAGAAGCTTTAAATTTATAACATGATACTTCTTAGGGAGATTTCATCAAGTAGGAAAATCAAGTACATCACGTTTGGAACATCATTCTAACCATATCTGCTTAATCGCTGCCACTAATTGCACCAATTATTTTGGTGATTCCAATAGAATATGAGCACCATGTGAACAATGGTCTCTTCTCTGCTATGTTCTCTGCAGATAGAGTGAGAGTTGATGTATAGTCAGTTGGTTGAAAAATTAAATGTGTATCTTGGTTCCTCAACTAGATTATAAGAAAATTAAAAGCAAGAGTCATGTTTTCTGTTTGGCAGCCTTTAACAATTTTTCTGAAATGTAAAAAGTATATGGGTGTGTGTGTGTGTGTGTGTAAGTTATTTTCCATAATAAGAATGACATCACTTGTGTCCTCTCAACACACATGTCATGTAACTTATGTTATCAGCACAGCTCCTACACTGCCATCTCAAATAGCAAACCTTATCCTCCCAAATTAGTGCATAATACAAATTTTCTAAGAAGATATATCTAGATATCTGCAGGTGCTTACTGGTATTCCTGGATCGTTTATGGTCCATCTCACTCCTTGCTATAGCCACACCATGCTAGACCACCTGTGTTACTTGAGAAACTGGTTGTTCATGCTATATCTTGAGTGGTAATTTACCCTGTAACACATTTTATCTTTACATGAACACTCAAAGTCCTGTCATGTCTTTGTGCCTTTCTCAAACCTTGTCTCCTGTCTGAGATACCATTCTCTACTCACTGAACAAACTTTTCAGTTATTCTTACTATTCTTAAAGCCTCCTTCCTCTAAGCTGAAAACAACCACTGGCGTTCTCCAAAGATTATTCTTGATATTCTGCTTCATGCTTTCCCACCTTACCTTACCATTCCATACCTCTATTACACTTCATTTTCCTTGTTATGTATAAAAGCTTCAGTACACATTCTTCTTCCTCCTTGCTGAGCTCCTCCGGGGCTCAATCATTTCTCACTCATTTCTCTGTTGTCTTTGTTTATCTGAATGCCAGCTTCTGAGCAGATACCCAGAGATGTTCTCTAAGTGCGTGGTTACCTATGGGCCACTTTTTTCTCCTGAGCACTGTCTCAGATGTAGGGAAGTTGAATAGGAGAAAAAGAAGACTCTGGCACTCAGGTGCTATGCATTGCATGAAGAAGTCAGAAAGGATAATTTTTTTCTCTCAAAATTGAATGGGATGCCCCCCACCCCAGTGAGCCCTGTTTCTGCTAGGTCTTCTGAAAGAACCTCAATTTCCATCTTTGTGAAGCTTTGTAATTAATTAAATTAGTTTGGTACCACCGAAACAGTACATTCCTTGCTTCTGGCCTTTTGTTTTATTGACATAAAAATACCATCAATATGCTGCTGCTGGATTTAGTCTCTTCCAATTTCAATAAAAGAAACACATTTTCTCATGCTTTCTCTACAATCTTGATATAGCTCCCTTTATTTTGATAAGATAATGGATTTTTTAAAAATAACATCTATGTTCATGACTGATAATCCCTTTAGCACTCACTATCAAACATTCTGAGGATCAAGGGTTTTTTGTTCACATTCTTAAAAGAGATTTATTTTTGTTCCTCTATCCATGCAAATAGGCAAATTTACTTTATGATGTGCTTTTCTGTCTATTTCACCTTTTCACTGAGGATATAGCCTTTATGGAGTCCCACCTCCATGAAGAGGTTCCGCTTCCATTCCTATCTTGTAGGAACAAGGATTAGTCTTTGTTCGACTATTCCTGTGATAGCACCAAAACAGAAGCTCAGGGTTATCAGGGGGCAGAAGCTGATTCCTGGTGAAAGCCAGTTGGTGAGCATGTTCTTGTCTCTTTAAACACCTTCTTGGCCCCTATTTCTTAGTTTCTTGGCAGCTCAAGGAAGAAATTATGTGGGTTAATAATCATAATCATAATAATTCTTGTTTGCTTTCAGTGCGTATGCTATCTGGAGGAACTAGAATGCATCATGATAGACACATTTTCTCAGTGCACTACTTGAGATAATTTCTATATATGATCTGAATGGTGGCCTAACTACCTTCTTGGAAAGGAAGCAGAAAATGCATTTATGTTCCAATGGCCTATTTAACCTAGTAACAATTGAAAAAGGAATGAGAAAAATGGTATCAGGGTAGCTAAGGCTTAGAATTTTAAAAGTGAATGTGCTTCAATTCACAATATTAAATAAATAAAGGTTAGGCAAAAGAATATCCCTTTTTTGTAGGTGATGAGAACCTTTTGTAGATTCTTCTTTGGGTTTCTTTTGACATTTCTATTCAAATGTGAGTTGAATTTATCATTTTATATGAATTGCTATGGTTGTTTTTGTTGTTGTTTTTTTAAAGGTTTATTTATTTATACATACAAGCTAGGTACAGGCCAGAGGCGTGGAGCAGCGAGAGGGTTCACCAGAGACAGAGCGGGGAGCAGAACAGGCAGATCAGAAACACACTGCAGGACAGGTCTGCCACACCATGTGGGGTTCTCCCGGGCTGGCGTCAAACTCGTGTCACGCGCTGCTGACAGCTCCACAGCGCAGGGCTCAACCTCTGGGCTACCAGGGAGGCCCGAACTGCTGTAGTTTTTTTTCTTACCTCTCTTTACACTTTACCAGATGGTCTGTTCTTTATGCTCACTCTCTTATATTTCCAAATCTTCTACTTCCCTTTAGTTGATTCTGCTTAAATTAGTTTCTCAATCTGTTTCTTTCCCTCTGCTGAAGTTCTTCCAGTTTTCTCACTCTCACTCACAGGCACAACAGACAGAAATCTTGCTTGCAACATCTCATTCTTTCCCTCACATTATCCCCAACATTTTTTTTCTACTTCTTCTCTTGATCCAAAGACTATTTTTTTTATATAAATGCTTCTTCTCTTCTCAATTTGAAGAAAAACAAGCACTATATAAAGTATCTTGGAAACCCGGGAAGGGGGCGGGGGAAGATTACAATTTTCTGAATAATACTTCTTTTAAAATGAAGGGTGCCTGAGATGGGTGACATAGTCCCCATGTTATTTCAAAATGAAGGTGACAAAAACAAAGATCTAAAGCAACAATAGTGAGAAAAATGTTTACAGAGCAAAGTCAGTTCTTTTTGCAATAACTTTATAAACTGAAATAGTTACAGGCTTCTTTGAAAGGAACTGAAAGAATGTAGCTCAGATGCTGAGAACCGAAGAAGAGACTGACTGGGCAGATGTCTTTGATCTCTGAGAATAGACATCTAAGAGTTAAATATAGTATAAAAAACAACTATTTTGTGGAACAGTCTGTAAACATTCATGTATCATGGTACTTTGCAGGTCCTCATCTGCATATTTAATCCTCACAACCAACTCTATAAAATAAATACATAATTTTCCTCTCCATTTTTCAGATGGGGAAACTGAGGCTTAGAACTGTTAGACAATATTTCAATGATCATTCAAAAACAGATATACCTGACAGAGGTCTGCTCTCTACCAAAATACTGCCTCAACTATATCACCTAAACCAAAGGAACTGGCATCATGTATGACTATAGTCATCTTTCTTTTATGCCTTTCTAAAAGAAGACTCCTTCAATTCATATTCAAATTTCAGAGGGTTTTAGAGATAATTTTTTTAAGATTTATTTTTATTTATTTATATATATATAAGAACTGGGGTGTAGGCCAGAGGTGCATGGGGTGAGAGGATTCACCATAGAGTGGGGAACAGAACATGTGGATCTACTGAAATACACTGCTGAGGGGAGCAGCACCTGAGACAGGAGAGGTCTGCTGCACCATGTGGGTCAACTCCTTGGTGGGGGATTGAACTCATGCCATAGTGGCTGGCGATAGCTTGATAGTTCTGAGATTTTAACCCCGGCGCCACCAGAGAGGCCCATATTTCAGAGGTAATTTTGTCAAACCACACTTCATAGACAAGGAACATAATTCTCAGGAACTAGAAAAAACTAGTTTAAGAATATCATTGGTTTTGGGGGATTAGCACACTAATTCTCACTCGTAGCAAAACCTCAATGCTTTTTAGTCCTAGTCTCTATCCCTTCCAACATATTACCTTCCCCACTGATTTCTCATAACACTAGAAAGTCTAACAGTGAAGATTCTTTAGAATAAAGGTACTGTGTATTCAGAAATCTTCAACAAACACGTGACTAATCTGCCCTGAGAGAATAGTGCAGAAGTTTTGTTTTCCTCTGGGTATATAGTTCCATCAGTAGGATGCTTTTCTGTTTTCCAGGAGGAGGAAGCAAAGGAATAATCTCTCAGATTTTCTGCCTTGGGAATAAATACATCTATAGTTGCTCTCTCAGTGAACAGGTTATTTGTGTTACGAAATTGTTCCTGAGCATTCCTTAAGGAATGGTTGTATCTAAAGTGCAAGCATTGTACTATTTGGTGTTATCTATATAAAAGAAGGTTTTTTGTTGTTGTTTTCAGCAACTATACTGGTGAAGATACAGCCTGTTCAGTCCCTCCTTGCTACACCATGGGGAACTGGAGCATTCATGTTCAGAGAAAACCCTTTGAAATGAGTCCATGAAGAATACTTCCCTCCAAGGACATGGAACCCTGTAAATTGAAGGTGGGCACAGAAAGTTGTAAAGCAAGTGACATGTTCCAGTGATTTTTTTCTGGCACTCTCACACTCTCCAAACTTTGTTTTATCTCCAAAGTTGTCTCTTTTCTGTCATGACTGAGGAGTGAAACTATATACCTAATAAAAAGCAATACTGTCAGAAGGAGAACTGCTCACTGTGGATTTGAGGCTATTTTGTTAGGCTTTTTGAATAGGCAGAGGCATTTCCTGATCCACAAAATGTCTTGATAAACAATTCTGACATGCACAAAGGAAACTTTCATCACAGTCAATACCACTGTGGGTGATTCTACTTTTACAAGATCTCCATCAAGGAATTAGCAATTTACCATTCCATGCTCATTCTTCTTAAAACCACTGAGATGGAATAATTTACATGGTGAGCGAAGGACCAGCTTAAATAATGTGTTCCTTAGGAACTATGAGCAATAACACTATAAAAACAATACATATTGACTTCTCTTTTTTTTTTTTTTTGGCAGATTTCAGCAGGGTAAAATTCCTTTATAATCAAGATGTGATTGAATCATTAACCTTACTCCACTCCACCAATGAATTTTAATTATTTTCTGCTCTTAGAAAATTGTTCAAGTCTAAATTACTGTAATTTAGCACTCATCTTTCATAACCATTATTCAGGGAGAATAGGGCCATGGACAAGGGACAGCAGGTTCCTTTGGAGAGCAGCGTAGGACGAGGCAGTGAGGTGCAGGCAGTGAGCTCCGTGTTTGTGGCTCTCTGAGGAACTGTGAAATTACCCTCGACTCTTTCTACTTTAAAGAGAAAAGGCCTCCTGTAAAATCTGCCCTGTTGCTGATTTTCAGATCTTTTACATAAGCTAGTGCAAGATTTTTAAGGGTGTCCTCTATTCTTCTATATGTTAGAATGTTGGAGTAAGAGAAGAGAGGGTTCCTGGAGCATAATTCCGTGAAAAATTGCATGTATTTATATAAATATATATAATTTTTCCTAATAATTTAAAATCACTTCTTACTTTAGATTTTAGATTCTTTTGTTTTAGATACAGATCTACAGTTTGTCTTCATCTTATTGTAGACATGGTTAGGGGCCACCTGAAAACAAAAGAATAGAAACAGATTCCTACAAACAAGAAATGTAGTGTGTGTGTGTGTGTGTGTGTGTGTGTATGTGTGCGCGCACGCGCGTGTGCGTGTGTGTGTGTGTGTGTGTGTGTGTGTGTGTGTGTGAGAGAGAGAGAGAGAAAGAGAGAGGGATTTCAATTCAGGTAAAGATATATAGTTTGCCTTTGACAAGATCTCAGCCTCTTTGTAGAATATAATTAATATATACTTTTTCTTCCCTGAATTCCTCTTTATTTTTCATTTAAGAAAAATATTCAGTTTCTCCATTTACAATGAGTCATTGGCTATCAACTATTATATTTTATTATTATTTTGCATGTTACTTAAATGGCACTAGACTAAAAAAACCCTACACATATAATTAAAATACTACTGCATAATCAAGATTCTAAAGACTTTTATATCCAACATAAGGGAAGCATTAAATAGTTTCAAAATTCTTGATCTAAAATTCATGCAACTATAGCTTTGGGCTCACAAGCCCTGTTTTCAGAAACTTTTGCACTACTTTGCTTCCTTTTCACAATCTTTTACTACTTACTTCTCCATCAAGCTGACCTTTTATTTTAATGGGTTTTCCAGAGGGAACTTGCTGTAATAGAGGTAATATATTGTCAGACATGATTTTAGATGACAACTTCACAGTATTGGTATACTATTTGTTGTTACTTAATTGAACAAGAATAGTCAGTTTAATGAAGCATTTTCTTTATTATTTCATTTTGATCTGGGCGAAACCAGAATGACTCATCACCAATATTTTAGGTAATAATAAGCTAAGAAGACAGAAAGAGGTTAAAGGAGGTATGCATTCTTCTTTTGCTAAGATGATGAAATAACACAAATTTCAGGGTCTGTCCTCCCAAATGAATCTTGGAGAAATTATAGAAGTAAAACGGAACTATGGATTTAAAGAACAGAAGAAACACCTTCCCTTCCAGATGGAAGACTGTCTGAGAACTGGATTGCACAGCATAGATGCATTCTAGCGTCTGAGACAGAAGTAAACCAGAGGTAGTAAATGGAAGAATGGGTTAGAGTAGTGGTTTTTAAATGTAATCGTCAGACCACTAACATCAGTATCTCCTGAGAACTTACCAGAAATGCAAATCATTATATTTCTCATCCCAGATCTTTTCAATGAGAAGTTATGGGACGGTTCAGCCATCCATGTTTAAACAGGCCTTCCTGACAATTCTGGTACATGCTAAAGTTGAGAAGAGAAAAGGTTTTCAAGCCCTACTTGCCTTTTTCTTCACTTGCCTCGGTACTCAGGACCCACAGGCTTTGCTCTAGATGGCTACCTCTGCCCTCCAGCTTAGAGGATCAGCATTATTGCCTGATGTTGACTGGCCAGCTGTTCTCCAGCATTTGTTTCTCCACTAAACCCCTGAGAGTACAGCCCAGAGAATAGAGTGAACCTGTCCCTATTGATTCACCTAAGGTTGTACAGAAACCTTGATTAGAGTGACTACCTAACAAGTGTTAGTCAAAAGTTCACCAATGAGTCTGTGTTGCCTAAAATACTCTATCTGCAGTGTCATCTTTTGTTCCCCAGGACAACAGGGCAAATCTAAGCAAGTGATTAATCTTGTGCCATTAATCAGACAGGATAACGAATATCCTCCTTAGTGATTGGGTTCATCAGAGATATCACTCTGTGATACCTATGTGTGAAAGTGTGGGTCCATGATTGTGAGGCTTGCAAATTAGACAAATTTATTTTTTTAAAAGGCAAAACTACAAATACAAAATCAAGTATGAAAATGAATATTTGTTTGGTATCACCCAAGAAACCAGAATAAAATACATATTTTTAAATGTTGACATATCACAAGCGCTACTGTATCTGGTATTTTTTGTTAAATAATCTTCTGGCACCCTTATAAAATTATTTTATTTTTTGCTTCATCCTGTTTGGTTGCCTCCACATATGTCATGTACTATCAAAGATAGCACTGGTCAACAGTGAGATCATTACTGATTTTAAAAGGCGCTAGGGCCTCCCTGGTGGGGCAGCGGTTATGTGCTGCGCTGTGGAGTTGTCAGCAGCGGCGACGCGAGCTCGACACCCGGCCGGGGAGATTCCCACATGGCGTGGCAGACCTCTCCTGCCTCGCCCGCTGCTCTCCTCAGCAGTGGATTTCTGTCGATCTGCCTGTTCAGCTCCCCACTCTGTCTCTGGTGAACCCTCTCGCCGCCCCATGCCTCTGGCCTGTATCCCAGCTCGTATGCATAAATAAATAAATCTTTAAAAAAATAAAAAAAAATAAAAATAAAAGGCCCTAATCTGTATCTTGGTGTGCTGAACATGAATGTAATCCTGAAAAATTTTTATTGGCTCTCGTTTTGAAGATATTTCATATATTTCATTTTATATGTTTCACTGTGTAAATTTAACCAGTAGGACTGCAACAACATCCTAAATACATCCTAAATGATGTAATATTACATCACATTGCATAATATCATCATGCACACATCATCCAGAGTTGATTGCATCATTTTCTGATGCAATGCAATACTACTGTCAGGTGGCTGCTGACATAAGCTGACGTCAGCAGTGCACTCTATAAAGCCCTGTCGAAAAGGTTAAGCATTGAAAAGATTTCAGACTTTGTGCGAGACAATTTAAGCTACTGTTCCATAGAGTTGCTATTATTTTATCCATTTAGGTACAAGACAGAACAGTCATGCCTCGAAAGTGTGTTAATAGTATGGACAATTTCTACTATATTTGTGGGGAAGTGACATTTGCCAACCAGAAGAAAAGTATCACTTCTCAAGTGAAGAAGGCTTGTCATCTTTACTTACGATGCAAAGTTGGTGACCAAGACAAGCCTTGGGCCCCACATATATGCTGTGCTACATGTACAACACAGCGTTCACAGTCGTTAAATGGCAAAAGACCATCAATGCTGTTTGCAGTCCCCATGGTGTGGAGAGAGCCAAGCAACCACATAAAAGACTGTTACTTCTGCTTGGTTCCTCCTCTCTCCGGCGGAATAACAAAGCAAAAGAAGTTGAGAATAGTCTACCCAAACATTCCGTCTGCATTGAGACCAGTTCCACATGGTGAGGGACTTCCTATTCCAGAACCTCCGGCAGAATATTCTCTTGATACATCTGATGAGGACAAGGGTGAGCCGACCTGTTCTTCTCCTGTTCCATCAGCATGGAGTGATCCAGATTTTCACTGGGGTGCATCATCAACCCCACACAGACTAACACAGGAAGAACTAAATGGCCTGGTTCATGATTTGGACTTATCCAAGAACAAGGCAGAATTGCTAGGATCAAGACTCCAACAACGGAATCTTCTAGAAGAAGGTGTCACAATTACTTTATATCAAAAGTGCCATCAGCAGTTGGAGTTCTTCAGAAAGGAAAGTACTCTGATATTCTGTTCCGATATTGAGGGCCTCATGAATGCCTTAGAAATCACTCATGACCCACAAGAATGGAGACTATTTGTAGACTCTTTGAAACTGGGTCTTAAGGCTGTACTTTTGCACAATGGAAACCATCTTCCATCTATTCTATTCCTGAACAGCTGTACAAGAGACAAGCAAAGAAATCTAAGAAGTAGTCTATGACTTGTTTTTTACAGGTATTAACCTATTACTACTGGCATGCATTTTGTGATGCAAACATCAATTTATTGCAGATTAAAAAAAAAAAAAAACTAGAGCCAAAATTAGAATTTGACTGCCATATACATGTTGAGTACATACAAATTGGTAGGAAATGACTAATTTTATTTCAGTAATATGACTTTTGTAAAAATTTGTTGACCAGTGTAATTGCAATTTAAAACAAGAAAGGTATTTTAGTAATTCTTGTAATAAGATTTTCAAAATTTGTTCTATTTTGCCTCAGATACATAAAACACAACTTCACAAACTAACATGGTTTGAGTACTGCTATAGTTTTGTGCTTTATGATCACAGACAATCTGATTAGTCATATTTTGCATGGCTTATATCAAAAAAGAAAATTGGATGTGGCATTGAAATTATGCACAGTGTTTTGAATTTTGGTGTCTATTCCTAAGGACAAAGGGCTTCCATTTTGACTAGAAGTCAATGAGAAATAAATTCTCCTCTTACAATCTTCCAGATATGGTGATTTTAATCTTTTTTTTTACTTATTCCTTTCTGGCTTTGGGCAGTTCAAACAATTTTATTCATCTTCTCATTGTTGAACACTGTAGAACATTTACATATTGCAATATGACTTCTTTCATGTCATGATAAGGATGAATTGGCACAGTGCCCTGAAGAAGTACTCCTGGAAACTATTCCTACACATGTACAACTAGTAATAACTTAAGTGTACTCAGAAGTTACTGTGAATCATAGATATTGAAATAAAGTGGAGACATCAGCTTTAACTGATTGCACAGCCATAGCTTACTTTTGCATATGTACAAAAATATATTATTACAGTTTAATAGTGATGATCCATGCTTCTCAAGCTTTATTAGTGTTTTAGGGTTCTCAGGAGAAACAGAACAATTGGCTATCTCTATCTTTCTACTTACCTACCTACCTGAGAAATTTGTCTTAAGGAATTTGCTCACTTGATTGTGGAGGTTGGCAGTTCTATAAGTTGCAGATTAACTTAGAGACCCAGGAGAGTTATTACAACTTGAGTCCAAAGGCACTTTGTTGGCCATATCCCCTCCTCCCTACTGAGAGATAGGTCTTTCTTGTAAGATATTCAAATGATTGGGTGAGGTCTACCCGTATTCAGTTTGGTTCAAAGTCTACTGACTTAAGTATTAATCTCATCTAGAAAATTACCTTCACAGAAACATCTAAATGTTTGACCAAATACTATAGCTTAGTCAAGCTGATGTCCTCAAAAGAAAATCAATAAAAAGAACAGCATATAGAATCTGAAGAAAGAGTACAGGAACACAGGGACTCCAGTGACTTACAATGTTCATCCGTGTCAGGTTCTCCTGGGGAGTTACACTTTTCTACCTTTGCAGTTAAATAGGATCATGTGACTAGTGTGGGCCACACTGCTTTATGAGTCAAAGTAATGATTTGTTACTTACGGTGAAACTTTTAATCACTAGCATAAAATTCTTTAGAATTCTTTTCCCTGCTGAGTTGGTCAGATGGGTTGCATCTCTAGCTGGTTCAGCTACCTGAGTGAAGATGGTGAAGCCTCCATGGTTTTTCCTTGGAGCATTGCCTCAACATGTAGTTGACTTTGGCTATGCTAAACCACTGACATCTTGGAATTTTTGTTACTACATCATTATCTAGTCTAATATATGAAGCCATGGGTTAAAATGAGCATGCTAAATTTAAGGAAATAAGGGATGATATTAATAATATGAAACACAACTAAAACCATTTAACCCAGTGAAAATATTAGGTATGAAACTACATTTTTAGTGTGTAACCTAATGTAACCTGGTATAATCTGATGGTTATAGTTAAAGATCAACTTTTAGTTTAAACCTATGTCTCTGAGCAAAATGTCTCAAAATTTCCCTGGCCCAATAATTTCACTCATGGATTCTAGCCTAAGAAAATAATCTGAAATGCCTGAAACCATAGTATGTGTACATGTATACATCATAATTGTATTAATAATGACTTAAAATGAAAGTAACCTAATAAGCTTAATAATCAAGGAGTAGATATATGGGATTTTGTAATTATCTCTAATTGACCACTATGTATCATTAAAATATGACAAAAGTTTTTGATAACATAGGGAAATATTTGCATACTAAATTTAAATTTCAAAAGCAATAATAGCTCATTTGTGTATATGTTTTATATATACTCCATAAAGATATGTATAGATTAAAAAACTATAAGCAATTATATCAAAATCATAAATAAAGATGATCATAGTTACTATAAACCCGGTAGTTGATGGTCAGTGGAGTAGCTGGGGCTTCATAAGTCTGTGTTTTCCACTGTTAGATTTCTATAAAATAAAGAGTATGTTCAGATTGTGATTCTGAGAGCAACAACAAAAAAATGGATGCATTTATGAGCATTTAAGCCACTTTAATAAATAAAGATAATTCCATTGATTTGGATAAAATGATGTATGCAAAATCTGAATTGATAATTTTTTATTGCCTATTTTGACTGCTAAGAGGAAAAAAGGGTCTCATTACTGACATCATAGATAGCAGGCTACATTTTGTTTTTATTCATATTATACCAACATTAAGACCATTTGTGAAAACCCAATCCTCTAGTGCCAAAATATTATTTAAAAGTTTGAGACAAGCTGCTGTCTTAAGTACTGTATTATTTTTTCAACAAATCTTTATAACACACAATATTCCATGGATTTTAGGTACTTGTAAAATAATAGGATTCAAACAAAAATTATCTACATATTTTGGAAGTCTTTAGAATTGATGCACCACTCTGAATCACATACAATGTTGTAAACCAATGTTATCTCAATTTTTTTTAAAAAACAATTAACTTGTTCCCTCCCTTCCCCCCTACTCTTCCTCCATTCCTTCTTACTTTCCTTCATTATGGCAATTTATTCATTTTACTGGGTTATATGGTGTTCTGTTGTATAAACACCTAAAACATTAATAAATAAATAACTAAAGCACCAAATGTTAACATTGCTAATAAACTCCATAATCATATTTATTATTCCTCAATAATGCTTCAGTGCATCCTATGTTGTTAAGAACAAAAAGTAATCAAGCGATTTTATCTGACCCTTTTGATTCTCTGTATTCCACACGTGACACCATTTGTTATTTATCTTTCTCCTTCTGTCTTGTTTCGTTTAGCATAATCCCTTCCAGTTCTGTCCATGTTGTCACAAATGGCAAAAGTTTCTCTTTTTATAGTTGTATGGTATGACATTGTATGTGTGTGTATATACCATATTTTCTAATTAAAAAAAAAAACTAGAAATTTGACAGTAGAGTTGAGGTTACTAGAGGGAGAGGGGACGAGTAACAGAAAGGAGGCAGGATGGACTATGCTGGGCTGTGGGTGTCTTGGTGGCGGGTGTGGTGTGTGGGCATGCATCTGAGGGAGTGAGCCTATGCCTCTGAATCACACAGACCATTGTAAACCAATGTCTACAATGAAAAATTGTAACAAAAAGAAAGAAATATTAAAAAAGAATAGTCAAATGAAAACCACTGAGACATCATATAGGCCACAGAAAGGTATTAGCTTATTCCAAGGTAGTGGTTTAAATGTGCTCCTGAGAGCTAGTTCATGATGGCAATAAACTATGCTAAAAAAAAAAAAAAAAGAAAGAAAACTTTGATTCATTGCAGAGTTCCTAAGTGTCCTTCATGGTAATCTTTTTTTTTAATCCTGTTTGAATACCTCCATAAATTATATCTGAAGAAGTGATAATTCCTCAGTGAGTCAATTTTAAAACTCAGTGTCATTTCTATGTGGAAAAATCTAAATGACTATAAATATTGTATCTCCACTATGATCAAAAGCACTTAAGAAACTGGTACAATTGAAGCATCAAAAATCAGCATTTACCATTTATTTCCTTAACGTGTTACCTTACCTAGTGATCAAGAAAGACAGCAGCCCTCACTTTTGTTTTTATAATTAAAGATTTTTTAATAAAAATATACTTGACTTTTTTTTCTGGTATTAACATATTCTGAACAAGTTGTTATAAATCAAGTTATAGTTGACTCCAGAGAAAACCCATGGATTTTTTTTTTTCCCAGCAAGGTGAGACAATAAATCAAATTCACATTTTCGACAGTTTGATGGTAAATACATTTCCTGAGCACAAGTGTGTCATTCAGCTCTGATTGTAGAAGCAGGTAAGCTACTTACTTGTCAATTTAAATCAGGTATTATTTAGAAAAAGCCTTATACCTTAGGAAGTTTAAGGTGTGTTCTAAGACAGAACTGTTTATTTTAAAATAAAAAAATAAGCCTAATCATTGAAGTATCCCTGTGAGCACACCAACAGGATTGACCAAAAAATAGAAAAGGAAAGCCCTGTGATTTTTCCTTATGGAATTGACTTGTTAAGGAATCTTGAAAGAATCATTTTTGTGTCTGGTGTCTTATAAACATTACTTGAGGGAATATTGTAGTACTTTATTAACTAGATGGCACAGCCTGAAAAAAATACCCATTATATACATAAATATGAGTTCACAAACACACATACATACACACAAAACTTGGTAATGAACACATTTTGTGAATTGAAGTTCTACTTGAACTGACATTTTAAAACTCTGGTATTCATCCAATTTCGCCCACTTCATTTTTTTTAATTAATAAACATTTATCAGCTTCTCTAAATGAAATTCTTTTAAAAAATATTGCTGCTGGACCTCTCCTATCTCACCTACCTGTTCTGCTCCCGGCTCTGTCTCTGGTGCATTCTCTCACCACAACACACCACACCTCTGGCCTACACTCCAATAAATCTTAAAGATTTATTTATTTTTTAAAAAATTGCTGCTGGAAGTCAATTTTTATCTATTAAATTCTTTGTTTTCTTTATCATTTCTCTCCTAAAATACATTTCTGCTTTGGATTACATCAACTCCTCTAGGGAGTGTAATCACTTAATGTAATTTTAAAGGCTGTGAAACAATTTGTTGTGAACTTCATCCATGATAGGCATTGATTGCAAATAATATACCTTTATAAAAATTTCCATTTCTTCCAATACATAATGATAAACTGGATTATTATGCCAATTCTTCACCTGACACCTCCCCCCTGCCTGCTGCCATTGCCACTTCCAAGATTATACCTCTAGAGTCATTGCCACATTACTTTGCAGTTCTCCCCCTGTGGTGGAGTATATTTTCCTATCCTGCTGATTTGGGTATGGGCCACGTAGTTTGTTTTAGCCAATGGAATGCATTAGAAAAGCACTATATATGACATACATCTCAGCAAAATCTTGAAAGACACATCCCTCAAAGCGAAGGAAGTGAAAGACAAGATAAACAGATGGGATTACATCAAAATAAAAAGCTTCTGTACAGCAAAAGAGACATTAACCAAAACTAACAGACACCCTACCAACTGGGAAAAGATCTTTGCACACAATACATCTGATAAAGGACTGATA
>PVIJ01015593.1:0-35867 GCA_004024925.1 Scalopus aquaticus
GGAAAACGCCTCTGCTCACCTTTTTTTTTTTTTTTTCCGGGTTTCCTCAGGCGCCTCTCGTCTTGGTCTCCTGGTCCGGTTTTGTGTTGAGGGGAGGGGTGAGGGGATCTGGTGGTTCTTTCTTCTCCTTAATCAGTCTTTTTAGCTTCTTTCAAAGTTCTACTCACCCGTGAGGGTGTTATATTTATGTAGCGTTTCTGGATCTTCTCTGGGTTTGGCTGATGTCTCTTTATAGGCAGCTTTTCTTTTGGGAGAGTTGATACTAGCGTCCCTTCACTGCCATGTTGATGACGTCACCTCAAGATGACCATTTTTAATAATGTTATTTCTTCCAACCCATGAGCAGGGAATGTATTTCCATTTCTTTGCATTTCCTTTTTTTTTTTTTTAAACAAGTCTTATCTTTTTCATTGTGGAAGAATTTCACCCCCTAAGTTTATTCTTAGTTATTTCTTTTTATACTATTGCAAATATGATTGTATTCTTTTTATTTTCTGGTTCATTGTGTGTAGGAAGTTTTTATATACTGATTTTGTAGCCTGTCACTTCACTGTACTGATTTCTTCTAATAGTTTTTAATGAGTTGTTAGGGTTTTCTGTGTACTGCTACAAATCATGATAATTTTACTTTTCAAATTTGAATGCCTTTTATTTCTTTCCCTTGCCTAATTGCTCTGTCTAGGACTTCCAATATGTTGAAGTGGTGAAAATGGATATTATTTTCTTGTTCCTGAACTTAGAAGAAAATTTTTCAGTTTTTCACCATCGAGTATAATGTTAGCTATGCATATTTATTATGTTGAGGTATGAACTGTCCCTATTTTTTTGAGAGTTTTTATTGTAATACTGAATCTTGTCAAATGTTTTCTCTGCATCTATTTATATGATTACATCATTTTTGTTAACTTTTATTTATGTGGTGAAGATTGATTTTGTGGATTTTGAACCACCTTTATATCCCTGGAATAAATCCTATCTGATTGTGATTTATGATCTTTTTTGATTTATTAAGACTTTGTTGAGGATTTTTGCTTCTATATTCATCAGAGTTATAGCTCTCCTTTTTTATTTTTATTTTATATTTTTTTTAATTTTACTTTTTTAAGATTTTATTTTATTTATACATACAAGCTGGGGTACAGGCCAGAGGCGTGGGGCAGTGAGAGGGCTCACCAGAGACAGAGAGGGGAGCAGAACAGGCAGATTGATGGAAATACACTGCTGAGGGGAGCAGCGGGCGAGGCAGGAGAGGTCTGCTGCACCATGTGGGAATCTCCCCGGCTGGGCGTCGAACTCGTGTCGCCGCTGTCGACTGCTCCACAGCGCAGCGCTCAACTGCTGCACCACCCGGGAGGCCCAGCTCTCCTTTTTTAAATGTCTTTGTTTTTGCTATCAGGGTAATTTTGGCCTCAAAATGTATTTGGTAGCATTTCCTTCTCAATTTTTTTGTAAGAGTTTGAGAATATAATTATTCATTCTCGAATATTTGGTGTGACTCATTAGTGAAACTGGTCCTAGGGGTTGTGTTTTGGGGAGAATTTTAATTACTGTTTCAATTCATCCACTTAAGTTTGCTGTTTCTTTCTGATAAATCCTTGGGAAGTTTGTATGTTTCTAAAAATTTGTCCGTTTTTCTAGGTTATCGAATTTATTGGCATAAAGATGTTCATAGCCATCTCTTAAGACCCACCATATTGCTGAGATACCTGTTGTAAGTTCTTTTGTTTCTGCTTTTATGAGTTTTCTCCATTTTATAATTATTAATGAGTCTAGCTTTAAGGTTTGTTTTTTTTTCCTCGTAGAACTAGTTTTTGGTTTCACTGATCTGTTATCTTTTCTTTATTTGCACTCTAATTTCTTATTACCTACCTTCTAGTATATCTTGGTTTCACTTGTCCTTTTTCTAGTTCATTAAGGTGAAAGGTTAGATTATTTGAGATGTGATGGTAGAAGGATGGGTAAGAAAAGGAAGCGCAGAGGAGGGATAGGGGGCTGGGTGATGAATTGTGTTAGAAACATGAGGAATATCAAATGCATGAATCTGCAGGCAGACAAAAACTTCTGGTCACACAGTTGTCTCAGGTTCAGTTTGTGCTCAGACCAGGTAGAAAGTAGTATTTAGTGAGTGTTTCTTCTTTATCCTGACTAGTGCCTTTGCTGGTCCTCTGTCTAGTTGTGAATGTCCATGGTCCATTCTAAACTTGAGAAGTTCATGATTCTTTCTCCTGCTCTCAGTGCTTTTTTTGCCCCAAGGAGTAGGAGAGCAGGTTTGAATGTATCAAATTGCCATGATATTGGGACATCATGCTAGGGTTGTTACAACTTCAGGCAAAATAAAAGTTATCATGCTGGGTCAGTAGAGCAGGTGTCTTTTGGGTTTGTCTCTTTGTATTTCATTTCTTGAGACTCTCCTTGGAAATTCCTCTCCCTGGGATTGATGTGAAATATTTCAAACACCTTAGCCAATGACTGAAAGGAAACCTGTCAGTGGCCTCTTGTATTTAGTCCCTGCTATTTAGTCCTCAATTTAGACTGCTAGGGTTAGTATTTCACTCCTAGGAACACAAGGTCAGGGCCACCCTGCCTGTTCCCATCGAAGGAAACATCTAAGGTCTTTGGGAATCAAAGGCATTCAAGCCAAAGTGAAGCAGTGTTTGGTGGAGGTGGTACCGGGAGTGTTTTCATCTCCCTAGGGGGCACAGGCAAGATAGTTACATGGTTAAAGGGCAGGCTCTGTAGTCTCTGGAAGAAAAATAATTACAACAGGCAGCACTTATAAACACCCTCTTCACTGTCCCCCCTGACAGCCCTTTTCTTAGGATTAGCAGAGCATGCCAGTAGGCAGAGTAATTAAAAGCTTCACAATTATCACTGGTTATATTTCTTATTTCTCAACAATCTCTGTCATTGGCATTTTCCAAGCCCTTCTCAGTGATTTCTAATTAGTGCTCTTGGCATCCTAAGGGGTAGTATGGAAGCATGATGGGAAATGCAGGTTGGAAAGAAAAAGGAACATCTCTTCAGGGTGAAGTGATTTCTTTGGAGTGTTTGGGAATAGTTGTTCTTTCTTGAAAGACCCTACTCTATGATTCCTCTGATTCTATGAAAAGAAAATACAATAGAATTTCAGAAGACCCAGATGAAAATATTCCATGTGCATTAATTTATTTTAAATTTTATTGCATCACATTATACAAGCATTAAACATGGCGTCATGTTGATGACTATTTAAATGTGAAAATTCATCATTCATGTCAGTACCTTTTGGCTATTTACAAGTTAGGAATTTCTATAACTTTATATATCTCTGTATTTGTATGTACATATGTAAGAATACATGACTATACATATGTACACACAGGAATACATCTATGGCCATACACATAGCTATAGATACATCATATATAATAATCTCCTCAGAAAGATCCGAATTTAAAAAAAAGAGAAAGAAAAAGTTGTAAACAGGGTCTTGTTTGTGTCATTTGGTGACATGGAATTAGGCCCAGAGGATGACATTCTAGGAATGTGTGTCCAGGTGTCTGAATACCCTTTTTAGCCCAGTGTCTGTAAAATTCACATGGGAGAGAATGCAAAAAAGGTAGCAAACAGGCTGAAAAACAGGCCCAGTATACAAGTTCCCCTTGGCTTTAAAAACTTGATTAGGTGACTGCCCATGATGTGCATGCTTGCTCGGGCAAGAATGATCTATGGGTAGATAGCATTTGTGTGCTGGACTGCAACATGATTTCACAGCTGCGAGATTTCCCAGGCAGTCCTTGTAGGGTGCTGACCCCCGGCTGCTGCTGATGTCTGCGACATGCACTGCGTTGCATTTATCATTCACTTGTATGTGCTTTTGCACAGCTGGGAGAAGTAAACAGAATTCAGGCCCTTGTCCCGGAAATGAACCATTACCTGGAAAGAGAAAGAAGGAGTTAGAATCCCAGGGACCCGTGATGGCTTAAGGACACAAGGTGCAGTGGTTTGTTTTGACCATGCGTCCTAGACACTCAAAGAATGTGTAGCCTCAAACTGACTCAGGCAGCGTATCAACATTATGCTGTCTGCTTCAGAAAGGCGCGCTGGAGTAAGGTGAGACTAGAGATACACAGATAGACACATACTATGCATTCAAGTAAAAATCAGAAATGACTTTTTTTGGGGGGAAAAAAGCAGCCAGCCCATAACGATGAGAAAATAAATCCCTGCTGGTCCCTGACCATGCAGCCCCACGCAGCCCCAAGGTGTGGGTAACGGTACTTCTTCACCTTGGCTTCTGGTCCCTGGGTCTTCCCCTCATGTGGACACTGATGCTTATCTCCTACCCCAACCAAGCCTGTCTGGAGAGTGGATCTTTCTCCTCCAGATACTGACCAGAGCCAGAGGCAATCAGAATGGGTTCAGGGGGCCAGGACTTGGAGCAAATTCTAGAAATCCAGAAGGTTAAAGGTAGGCAGGCTCTTCTTTTTTTTTTTTTTAAGATTTATTTATTTATACATACAAGCTGGGGTACAGGCCAGAGGCGTGGGGCGGCGAGAGGGTTCACCAGAGACAGAGTGGGGAGCAGAACAGGCAGATCAGAAATACACTGCTGAGGGGAGCAGCGGGCGAGGCAGGAGAGGTCTGCCACACCATGTGGGATTCTCCCCGGCTGGGCGCCGAACTCGCATCGCGTGCTGCCAACAGCTCCACAGCCCAGCGCTTAACCGCTGCGCCACCAGGGAGGCCCGGTAGGCAGGATCTTAAAGTGTTGTTTACTCTAACTGCTTTACTTTTGCAAATGTGGAAATCGAGTCCATGTGAATGTCATAACCCAGGTTGCACTTATAGTAGAAAAGCAGGTCTGGAAAGCAGGGGACTGTGACAGTGTTTAATGATGACACAGATCCTACATAGCGTCCTACAGCACTTTATTGCTCTGTAAATGTCAGCTGCACATTAGTGTTGCTGAGTTGGGAGGTCCAGGAAATTCAGTGTTTTCACAAAGCCACACAGCCCCATGGAAGATCAAGGAAATGGCAAAATTACTGTGTAGCAAAACATTTCCTGCTTTTGGTGACACCGAGGCCTATTGAAGACAGGGTAGTGTTCAACTCATATAATTTTTATCCCTGTGAGCCTGGAGTCTAGGGGAATTCCTCCAAGTCCACATTCATACCCAGTTCATAATAACCCTATTCAACTCCTGGACTGTTGACACAGATCTGGGTTGACAAAACTTTACTAATTTTACTAACTTTACTAATTTAATATCTTTTCAGATATCTGCTACATCTAAATCTATGTAAAACATGAAAAACATACTCTCACCCACCACCACCATGTATAATTTTTCTTTTTGAAAGTCAAGTTTTGGAGAATGTTTTCAAAGTTAGTCTTCAAGTAGAGGAGAGAAATGCAAAGGGACAAGGCAGGCAAAAGAAACGCTTGAATTTTAGATTCAGAGTATCAGACTGTCAAAATTGGAACTCATCTAATCATTTCATTACTGAGGAAAATGAGGCCCAGTGAAGTTACTTGTATAATGACATACAACCAGTAAATGCCTGAGGGAAGGTTTCGGAACTTTCTGATCAGTTATATGGGAACATTATGGAACTTCCTGATACTATTTTCAGCCTTAATCCATCCACCCTTTAGTGACTGGATATACATTTAATGGGTGCCATCCTCTTAACACTGTGCTAATTGGTTGAAAGAATCAGATCCACAGTTACTTTCCTAAAGGTGTTTACATTTGTGCAGGGAAGCCTGATAACTATTTGAAGATCATAAATTAACAATACAAATCAATATATGTCAATTTATGTGATACTAACACAACAACCAGAGAAGTTTAGGAGTGAGTCTAGATGGGCTGATGAGTCCAGTGAAACCTTCCTGGTATGGCCTGCCATGTATCGCCCTAGGAGCAAACAATGAATGTGTGATGATGGAAGGCTATCTCGGGTGTGATGAACATGTGACTTCATCCAGAAATAAGAAGTGTGTTGCCCTGGGGATATTAAAGAGAAGAGCCAGACTAGGGTAGAAGGGGAAGGAAGGTTTATTTCAGAGAACACTCATAAAGATTTTGGCATGAAGGCAGAGAAGGGTTGTAGGAGTTGTATGCTAAAGGAAGATTAATTTGTGACTTTGTAGCAAACAAGTTGGTTTTGGAAGTTTCCAAGGATTTATCCTGGTCCCTATAAGTAGAACAACTGTGAGCTTTGATTTGAAACACTCCATCCCAAGCAAGGGAAGGTTAAAGACCTTTCACCTACTTGGTCATGGCCACTCGTTGTGATGTGCTTTTCCATTTTTCTTCCTCTCCTTCCGTTCTTTCTGGAGACGCTCCAGTTCTGCCTCGTACATCATCTCCTGTATCAAGTACTTCTCTCTTCTCATTCGATCCCTTAGATCTTTTGGGAGGTCTGGGATCAGATATGAAATGAGGTGCTTTATACAAAACACCAGGTGCTACAAACAGAGGAGAACACAACTGAGTTCAGTTTATTGTCCATCTTTTGCTGGAAAGAGCCCTGGGAGAGCAGACTGCCTCTCGCTCCAGAGCTATAGAATCTCTGGGATGTCTGGAAAGTGGAATGAGGCCAAGGGGATGTATATGTGAGCAAAGAAGACCATGGGGATACATGAGGACTGAACTTGGTCTGATGGCAACACTTTAGGAATGGAAAGGGGAGTCAAGAAAGAAGGCAGAGAAGGAATGTTCTGCAGAATCAGAAAATCAGATTTGAATCCCAGTTCTGTAACACTTACTTAATAGCTCTCTTACACCTGAGAACAAGCCACTCAAAACTTCAACTTGCTCCTATATAAAGTCGTTAGAAGGAATGTTTAAAATGCTTTGTGGGTTTCAAAATGCTTTGCAGATACTCATTTCAAGAATTATCAACAGGCTTGGAGAAATGATCAATTCAGGAAGAAAATTTTTCTTTACATGAAATTCTAATAGCTGGAACGCCAGAATGACTGCGTCTATATGATAGTGGTAAAGTATCAGATGACAATTTAAAGGTCTTAAAATTCTAAAGTATTAATCATCTTCAAATAATATCATTATGTATTCTTAATTTTATTTAGAACCTGGTAAATCTGGTGAGCTGTGAATGGCATACATCCTACCAATTAAGCTTTTTTGGGTATATTTCTAATATTTTTAAAAGTTTAAAACAATATATTGAAAAGAAATGGAAAAACCTTGATAGGTCAAACAATAATGTAACACACCCTCTTCAAAAATTTTGTCTGGAAGTTTTAAGATAGATTAAGAAAGTCTTTAAAGAGGAATTGAGCCATCTATAAGCTAATTCTCAGGAAAGACAAGTAAATATTGCTTTTTCTCTTGATTCCCTGGAGTGGAGTAAAAAAATCAGTGATGGAATAGTCTCAAAGAGATTTAGAAAACTTCTAGTACAAGTCAACAGACAGCCTTGGTTTGTATTAATTTGGTTTTCATGTATGCGACAGGAGATTAAATATTTCCATTTATTATAATAGTGATAGAAATGGAAACTGTTCTTAATAGCAATTTTCTTAAAAAGTAAAAGATAGACAATGCATTCTTATAGATACAATATAATCAGTTGTTATAAATTATAAGCTATATAAGCCCATTTTGAGTCTTAGATAATGAATACTTATCTTTGTGCTTGAATATAAGTAATATCATAATGATACACAATCAAACTACCACTGTTATACTCAGTTCAGTGTTTTACAAACTATGGTCCTTGAAACCCTGCATCAAAAGATCTTGGAAGGTTTATAAAAAATAAATTGCAGACATGATGTATCAGAATCTCTGGGAACAAAGATGGGAAAACTGAAATTTTCTAAACCTTGGTGCTAATTTTCTTGTCTTGTCCATTAATAATCAACAATAGACAGTCAAATATTTCTTGGAAAATTCAGTAAGAAGAAAAAAGAAAAGTCACACAATACTACTATACTACTTCTGGATATAGAAATTACATTGAAAATATCTATGACTATATTTATTATTCTTAGTCACTTCATTACGTCAAAGGAAATAAAGGAATTGAGAAAATTTACCTCAAACACAATGATAAAAGCCAATCGAGCTGCTAGAACGTGCCAGAATTGCAGTGTGTAGCCGTAGGGCACCAGTGAATGAGGAGGGTCACGGTAGTCTCGGTATCTATAAATACACAGAAGAATGTGATATTCCAAACTGATTTCTCTGACTTCCAAATATTTTCCACTCGTTACTCATGAGAGAAAAGTTTAAACAGTTTTGCTATACTAAAATTCTGTTGTTTTCTTCTTCTGGTAAGAATATATCTTTAGTGGAATCATCCATGTGGATGGGACAGGGCTCCCGACCTCTCCTTACCCCAGCTCAAAAGATGAGCCAGACTCGATTAGTGAGACTTGTCATCAGTCTTGCTAAAGTTATCACTAAACCCACAGGAGGTAAAAGGCTGCAGCTGTAGGTGGCCATCATAGATAACACCCAGAGAGAGAGCCTGTTTGAGAATAGTCAACAAAGGTAAAACTAATGGAGAGGTAGCATCTTGCTTACACTGCTGGAGGCTTGCTTGTGTTATCTCTTTTCCCATTTCTCTGGTATCTGAACCAGTGAATTTCATTTAAAGTCAGCTTGTACTGGATTTCTGCCTGCCACTAAAGCATCTAATGTATGCTCGAGCTGTAATTTTTGAGTCATCATTAAATTTCCACAGATCTTTGTTGAGTACCTTCTAGAGGTCAGTCACTTATCCCAGGAACTTAAATCCATGTGGTTTCATTTTATCTTTACCATATTATTATTATTATTACCATCACAGGTGGGAAAACTGAAATGTGATTCTTTCAATGTTGTACAGTTTTTGTGTTTTCAGTCTCTAATGTTCTTTTCAATAGTTTCAGAAATGTAGAAGGCACTGAAATACTGGCTATTTCAACAGTACTGCTGTATAAACATACTAAATTATCTTTTTGATTAGAATAATTTTCCAACTACTTAAGGTAGTTCCTAACCTCAAGTTTGACATTAATTTGCATATGAGGATACAGGATAATTCCTATGCAGAATATCTTTGAAAAGTATCAAGGGCTACAAAAAGTATGAGCTGTCGTGAGTATGATAATAAACTGAATTATTATTGAATTCTATTGTATGCAGTAACAATTTATCATGATAATGTTGTCATGAGATGATATTTGTGATGAGTACCTGGTGCTGAAATTAAGAATTAGTGTCTCCTAACTGTTGATTTGTTCTTTGATAATGTTTAGGTGATTGTCCAAAACACTATTCTTTCTAGTATGATTATATAATCTATTCCTGTCATAGTTCCAATAATATGCCTGGAATCTGAGGAAGGAGAATTTTATTTAGGACTAAAAGTTTGCATGAACTGTTCTAACCTCCTCTTATTTTCTGCAGAACACATGTAGTCAAGAACCAGGAATTGTGTTTTCTGCAATTAAAATAACAAATATAATTCCTTTGTTCATCTTTAGCTATGTGCATTTCAAATATAGCCCAAGTCTATATTCTAGGGGGGAAAAAAGCAGGGTTTTAATTACACATCAGGTTATTATATAAAAATATCATTTTCACTGATTCTTTAAACTTTTTATGCCACATGTTCACTAAAACAAGACATTCTTTACAGGATCCTTTCCTATCTATGCCTCATCCCGGCTCTCATCATCTGCTGCCCTGTTCTCTAACATCTCCAATCTTGTTCAGTTTTTCATTTAAGGAATTAGACAAATCTCTTCCTCCCCCAGATTCTTCCTGAAATTCAGTGACTGGAATAAATAAGATTTTTTTTCTTGACCTTACATACTTTTTTCTGGACTACTTCCAGAAAATACACTTCACATATGTCACTCTTAAATTCCTGTGACAGATTTATAGCAAAGAAACAAATTCATTGACTCAGCATGATGAATAAATTAGTATCCATTGACTATAAACAGTCATTAAATATACTTATGAAAACCAGTTGAAATACATCTTATGATTCAAGAATGAGAAAAGATTCATTTAATGATGACAGTAGATTATCAAACATGATGACTCGAGTTGTCAAACTGGGCACATAATACACAAAAGTAGAAACAGTTTTTAGCTAGTGATTTTTAAAATTATGGATTTTAGTATTCAAAAATGTTAATTACATTTTTGTTTTACTATTTCAAAAACACATACTCATGATGAGTAGAAGTATAAATTTCTAAATTGTCTAAATGTTGAAACTGCATCTGTTTGCTCAGCCTATGTGTAATATGTCCATTTGTGGGTGTTTCTGGTGCCCAGAGGAACCCAGTGTGTCCATACTGACACTTAGGTTCTGAGTGTCAATTTATCTAAAGTTTGTTTTCAAAAGCAGCACATCTCTGACATCATTAAATCATTTTGCCATAAAGTCAAATTTCTTTCTAGAAAATTAACTGCTTCCCTAAGGGAGTGAACTCTCCCTGGTATCCATGGGTTTGGCTGTCATCTGCCTGCAGCTGTCTCCAGAAATATGCACTGGAAAGAACACGAAACCAAGTTGGTTTGCTCATAAGTGGGAGTCTGATCAGTTTCCCCATCAATAAAATGAGGGTCTCGTCTCACCCTGCTTTAAGATTTTGGAGTCTCACTCTTTCCATCCGTGCGCTCAGAGATGACTGCTGCCAGTGGAGTCTCAGGTCTTGCTCTGGTCTCAGGTCTTGCTCGAGCCTACTCTGACCCCACTGGGTGGAGGTTTCTGGAAGGACCATGCTCAGATATCATTTGTACCTTGTGTCTCTGCTTTGTATGTGGTGTGATTTATTTGCAGAATGAATGGCAACCTGTTCTCCCACTCTCAGAAAACATTTTTTGCCTTAGAAACAGCCAGGAAACCATCTTTCAAGCTCATCAAATCAAAGTTTTACTACTCTAATGTTTTAGTATAATACCTTCAAAGACACTAAGTTCAGTGGCATTAATAGTTGGTAGAATTATTTTCAAGAGTCAGTTGTTTTCAGAACGTGACAATTTTAACTTTCTGACTTGAATTTTACATGTGGGGAAGGCAGGCGTTCCTGTCTGACTTAAGTTAGTGTTGTTACTGATACTGCTTTTATTTCTCAGGAAATGATAATCTTGCAAATATTACTTTTTTTTAAAGCACCAGTGATACTTATTTCTCCTTTTTAAACTGTCAAAATATAAGTACATGTATATTTGAAAGAAGATTAAGTGAACCTCGTAACCCCATATCCAAGTTAAGACTTAGAAAATGGTCAGTGGCTTAAAAATGCCTCACTAGCCTTTTCAGACACCCCCAGGGATAACAGCTATTCTAGCTTTGCGACAGTCATCCTGTTATTGTTGTTTTTTTTTTATAGTTACACAAACTTAGAGAGGTTTTCCTAAATAAAACAGTGCTTACTTTCATTTGCTTTCAACTCCACAAATGAATCCTATTGTGTGCATTATGTTGTGACTGCATCTTTACTATGCGCTGTATTTGGGGGGTTCTTAATTAGATTCTGTTTTCTAGTTATCTGTTCCTGTTCTATTTACCTGTTCATTTTAATCAGCATACTGATTAATTACTCTAATTTTACATGGGATCTAATGCAAGGTAAATCTCCATCTCGTTCTTCCTAAAAAGTGTTTTGACTATTCTTTATTCTTTGTATTTCCAACGAGCATTATTTTGGCCACAGGTGCACAGAGCTCTCCTAATCAAAACTATTAATTTTTATGATTAATCTTATTGGTACATTCATTTTCTCTTATCTGATTTTCAGGTTTCTCTAATACTTTAATAATATGAAAACATACCAAGGAGATGGAACACAGCTGAATTGGTGGTGGGTTACCCAAGGGGAATACAAAATGTAAAAGACATAAATAACAATAAAAATATATTTTTAAAAAAACATTTTGTCCCTAAAAAAATAAATAATATGAAAACACTCATAAATCTGTGGAAGCCAAATATTAAAATTACTAGTTTATATCTACCTCTGTGCTTCATCCCAGCCCCCTGCTTCCCTTGCCTGAATTTAACTTTTATCATTAATGTCCATTTATATATGGTTACACACTTTCATTTGTCAATATTCCAGTTTTGCTTAGCTTTGCCATTAAAAAGGATTATTAAACTCTAGCCTTGTGAGGCTTGGGCTATTTTCAGTGTCATGCTACTAAGACTTATCCAGGCTGTTGCATGTAGCTGACTTATTACTGTGTAAAATAGACCTTAGTGTGACCATATTATTGCTCTTTGTAGCACATATTTAGATAGATACTCACAGGCTGGTATTTCGGTTTTGTTTCTCTAACCATGTAAGTACTTGAAAAACCAAGTTCAAATCTACTTTGTTTAGCAACTGCCCTTTGGGTAAGCGGTGCTGCAATGCTATGTGTACCACTCAGGGGTCTGACTTTAGTTTTACATTTTTTTCTTAATCTGGGAATTTAAAGATCTACTCCCTTGGCAACTTTTAAACATCAAATACAATATTATTAAATAGTCACCATGCTGCACAGTGCATCCCTGGATTGATTTGATAACTGGAAGTTTGTATCTTTGGATTTCATTCTTTCTGTGTTCCCCACTCCCCATCTCTGGCAACCATCAATTTTCTGAATCTAGGAGTTTGAAGGGTTTTTGTTAGATTCCACATGTAAATAAGGTCATCTAGACATTTTTTCTGACTTATTTCACTTAGCATAATGCCTTCAGGTTCATCCACGTTGTTGCAGATGGCAGTTTCCTTTTTTATGTCTGAATATTGCAGTCTAGATACATTCTGTATCACTTAAAGATGGGTTACCTTCTGATATTAGGCTATTTTGTCATTGTGTGAATGTCAGAGTATAGTTACACAAACCTAGGTGCTGTAGCCTGCTGCATCCTTTCACTCTATGGAATAGCCTGGTGGGCCCACCAGCATATATGCGGTCCATTGTTGACTGAATCGTTATTAAGTGGTGCACAATTGTATATACCATGACATCTTTATCCAGTTGGCCTTGTAAAATGAGTTTGGAAGTGTTAACGCTTAGTTTTGGGGAGAGTCTGAGGAGGATTAATATTAACTCATCTTTCAGTGTTTGGCAGAATTCACCAGTGAAGTCATCTGGCCTAGAACTTTTGTTGAGTTTTTCTGATTACTCAATCTGTGGGTGTGTTTTATTAGTCTGTGGACTCTGTATTGCACAGTGTGGGGTAACTGGTTAAGAACTGTTTCTTCTTTTGCTTCAGACATGTGGGACTCCCAAACACAATTCCTTCTGACTATCAGAGCTATATAGTCAAGGGCCATCTCCATTGCAAAAACCTAGGCACCAAAGTCTGCACAAGCTCTTTCCTGGGAGAGGCCAGTGATCTGGAATGAGGCAGAGGGAAAAAGCAAAGATGGTTCCCACTGGCCTCCAGGATCATTGGAGAATATTTTAGACCTTTTATGTACATAAAATTAGAAGCCTGCACCTCACATTGAAGCTTTATGATAAGTAAATAGGCCTGGATCTTTGTTGGTCGCCTCTGTGGGGTTTCCTGGGGGTGGGTAATCAGGGGAGTCTATGATCTGTGGGTCTTTTAGCAGCTGTTTCTCAGCTTGCCAGAGCCTTAGGTTCCAGTGGATGACACTCACATTGGCTTTCAAAGATTTTGGCGGGCTTGTCTATCAGGCACACGTTGTAAAAGTTGGGGAGCCATGTATAGAGTTTAAACCACTTGCTCCTCGGGGAGAAGATGGGAATTGTGAGCTCCTCCTGGTTGTGGCTCACTATGCTGGTGGTGGCATTTATGGCAAAACAGTGTCTCAGCCTCTCCTACCCATTTTGGAGTGGGTTTTTGTTTTGTTTTGTTTGTCTGATGTATAGAAATTGCTCATCTAGTTTTTGGTTTTTTTCAGAGGACACCTCTGTAAGTAGCTATAAGTTTGGTGTGGCCATGGGAGGAGATGAGTTCAGGATCGTCCTCTATCACCATTTTAAACTGGACCCTCTGCTGTAATTTTGACTTTAGAATAGAAATTTTTCTTCCTAGGTCTTTCTTCTTTTAATGCCTTTGAACTTAAGCTGTTTTATATGTATGTTTAGATTCTTCAGCATAAGGGCTGATTCAGACAGCTAAAATGCTTTAAGCTAACATGACAGGAAATGGTGACCCCATGTTTCCTGGAGGTATCTACAGACTACAAATGAAAGCTTTAAATCTGAAAATATTTTTTATTGAAATGAAAAACTATTTTTAGGAAAGTTAAGAAAAGTTGGTAAACAATAATGTGATAACATCAATAGTCCCATTCATAATTTCTGGAATGTACTCATGTTATTATATGGGAGAAACAAAGAATTATGCCAGGAAACAAAAAGAAAGGCTCTGTATTTTATCTTATTTGATTACAAGTTTTAAATGCCAATACTGGGCATTGTATTTTGAACCATTTCATACTTGGAATCCTAGGTTTAAACAAAGCTGGTAAATGATTTCATGTAAGATACAGTCTGGAGAAGCAGGTGAACTTCTACTAAAGAAAGCAATTGTTGCTTGACTGGTCATTCCCCAACCATATGCTGGTATCAAATTCTATCCCAGCCATCATTCCCCTGATTTAACTTGTTAACTTGTTCCTTTACATGGGAGGAGGGGTGCACTAGCTCATGAGACCTTGACAACGAGACACTGGTAACTCTCATTATGTTTAAAGGGTGTCACTGCAAAGAAGGGGAGCCCCTAGTCTGCTCTCATGCTCTCCTGTCCCTCTGGAATGGCCCATGTCTAGGTTCACTGGGTGTTTATGCCTCTCTACTCTGCACAGCAAAAGGAGAGCATCACTTGTTCTGGCTGGCTAAGGCAGACTCTGCTCTCTTGGTTGCAGTTCCTTTGGCTGGACTTAGTAGATAAATCCAGGTTCTATGTGTCTCAACACGTTCTGTGACTCAGGCCACTTCTTAGAAAGATAAAGGGTGAGGAAATTACATCATCACATAGCAAGTGGGTAAGAGGTTTTTTTAATGTAAGGATTATCTGGTTTGCATTCAAAGAAATTTTAAAATTACTATCCGTAGGAATTATTTATTCATGCCATAAAGAACTCTGTCGGAGCCTCACTGCCAGTGTCACATGTGGAAGAGTGTTAGATCTGGTAACAGAGGCGCCTAAGAGAGCACTGTGATAGAAGCTGGGAGCCTTAGGTTCTACCTCTAGATTTATTGCATCTCTTTAGACAAATCAGTTACCATCTTTGGTCCTTAGTTCCCTCTTGTGTAAAATGAGAGGTAGAAGTGGATAATTACCAAGGTCCCTGTGTCAAAAGGTCCAGGACTCTGGCTGGCCTGCCTCATCTTGTTGTAGGGAGAGCCACAGACTTTTTATACATGAAATGCTGTATTAAGAGATGCCATTTGAACTTGGATTCAATAATTGCACACACGTGATCAACTAAGCATTTAGTGAAATGGTTTTATTATCTGTCAGTTGGGATAATATCACCTCATTTAGAAGGTTGATGTGATTATTAAATGAAACCACAGTCCCTAGCATAGAGTAGGTGCTCAATAAATTTTCATTCACATATTATTGTATAGATACACAGCAGGAGGCACAATGTGGTTGATTTCCACGTAGAGATGGGAGAGAGAGAGAGAGAGACCCCAAGTGTGTGCTATAGCGCTTCAGCCAGAGACCCTGACACAGATGGGGGCCCTTTGCTCATATATCTGAGTTGATCAGCATTTGGAAATGTGATATTATGTAGTATGGGCAAGAGAGAGAAGCAAAACAAAGACAAGTGCCCTCATTCAAGCCACAGAGGGATTTTTAGTCTCCAAGTAGCTGGGCCACGTGTATAAATCCTGACCACTTATATTTTTAGGTTTCCCCTGTGAAGCCAGTGGTTTACAACTTTGCCTGCACCTGGGTTATTAATAATACCAATGTCTAGAGTCTACCTTCCTCTCCCCTTGCCCCCCAAGATTGATTTCATTGGATTGGGCTATGTCTTAGGTAAGAAAAGATTTAAAAATCCCCCAGAAGATCTTAATACAGAGTCTTACAAAACCACTGCTTTAAACCCACTATCAGAAAGGGCCTCGTGAGCAAACTCTTCCCATAATGGAGCCAGTCCAGCTGAGGGTAAGAGCACCAGAGTCACCTGCAGTACTTGAGAGGGATCCCCGAGAATTCGCTGCCATCAGACTCAGGCTCAGATCGGTTCTCAAAGTCAGAGATTCGAAATACAGACAAGCTGGCATTCACATAGCCGACCATGCACCTAGAAGGAAAGACAAATACTATAATTAGAACCCTCACCACGTACGCTGCAATCCATTCACTAGAGCCCCTATTTCTTACAAGTCCCCGCAGTGGTAAACAGCATCCATGAGTCCTGCCTTGTCATAAGCACTCAAGTTGGGGTACAGGACAAGCCCAGGACATGCTGGATCAGGAACAAGCCACCTCTTCTGTGCTAGCCCTTCTTGCATAGAATCTCATACCGAACATCACCTCCCCCACGCTTCAGTGAAACAGGTAAGACAGCACTGAATGATTAGCACAAATTCAGTGTAAGTCATGGCTCCTTTCATTGATGATTCACATATTCCTTCATTCCGAACACCTACACTTCCTCCTCATGCCCTGACTATAATGTGAATGTGATCCCCTCCCAACTCCCATCCCACGCTACCGTCCCACTAGTTGACATTCCCTGCATGCACCCTGCGCCTCAGGCCTCTGTCAGGTTGGCTTCTCTTTCAGGAATTCCTGTTCACCTATTATAAGTAGAAATGGTGTTTGTCCTTCCAGGGCCAACTGAAATGCTGCTCCTTCCGGGAGGATGTCTTAATTCCCCCAATCAAAACCGAGTTTCGTTTTCTCAATGGTGCTGCTCTACTTACTTCAGTTACTCTACAGCTTGTACGAGAGTTGGCTGCATCTTTGGGCACTTTCTCCTTGTACTGTTTGTTTGTTTTCTGGACCATAGTAGATGCCATATTTCTGTTTCTTAGACAGTCTCATGCAGTGAAGGGATGCAATAAGTATTAAATTTACTTCACTGGAGGAAAACTAAAATACCAGTGATTCTCTCTCGGTCTTCAGAATGGAAAAGGAATAAAACTAGTGCTTCAGCTCCTGGTTCTCCAGGGATAAGTTGTCTGAGGACAAGTCTTCCACTCTGTACTAGGAGTCAGTGTATTACAATATGGAACAGTTGGACTTCATCAAATTCTAACTCTGCTTCTTTCTAGCCATGTAATCTTGGCTAGTTTTTTTTTTTAAGTGACAAAAGTGTCCATCTAATAGGGTCACTGTGGAGATTAAGTGAAATGATATATATGTAAAATAAATAACACAGGGCTCATACAAATCACTGGATTTATCATGACCTTAAAGACATGAACCAAGAAGGACCATTTATCAAGTTGCTCATGGGTGAAATAAATGACTGCTGGGTGTGTAACTCTGATTGATAGAACAATTTTATAGTTTACATCGTCAATTTAACTATGTGCTGATGTCTGCTCAGAGGTGATTCAGGTTCTCTCTGCTCTTTTATAGAGGGTTCCTATGAAGATACCCTGAAAGAAGTGACTTCATTTTGCAAACAATGAACAATCTAAGCACTGGCAGTATTCCAGGAATCAACCCAGGTAGGCTGAAGTTGAAAAGAAAGAATGTCATTAAGAGGAAAAGTAGAAACACTTGAAAAATTCTTGTGCACCCACTGTGTAGAGGACATTGCTGCAAAGCACAATATCCCTTTCATGGACAGATCTGGCTGGAACTTGACAATGTCTTTCCTACTATGGCTCTGAAGACTTTGGCAAGCAGCCATGATCATAGAGAGACTGTAATTGGAAGGCATAGCCAGGAGTAACTGAAGCATGCTGGACCAGGGACAGGGGCTTGAGAACTAAATGAACCTGGACTTATGAGTGAAATTCTCATCCATGGAGAAGCCAGGAGAAGCTGAAAGAATAGTAATAAGGAGGCTCTGAGGTAGCAGGGAGTTTCAGAGAAAGGTTATTGGCTTGAGTACTTTTAATTTAGGGTCACTTTAAGTTGAAATGTGGCATTTCCCCAGCCAATTAAATCATCATAAGTGGGCTTTGTTTATGACTGTACATGCTCTCCCCAAAGCGTCTGACATTCTGAAATTTGATGCTGCTACTCCCCAGTGCGGTAAGTCATTTCTAAAGCGTTTCTATATTGGAAAAAGACAAACTCAAAAAGGACAATAGAGTGGCTGGTGGGGCAGAAAATAAGATTCATGAAGAAACACAATTATAACTACTTGAAAACAAGAAAAATGAACAATAGATTAGAAAAGGTGGATCTATAAATATTGAAAGCGGTAGGTTTTCTCTCTCTACACACACACACTCACCCGGAGGACTCTATAAAATGGAATGGAGGAGGTTATTCGATAAATTTTAATCATCATGAACATAGTCCTAATTCTGAAGTGTTGACTCACTACCAACTACACATAAATGTTTCTGCTTTCGTCTTTCATGGCCCCCAAAAGAGCAGAGGTTTTGCCATATGTGGAGTAGGGAAAGAACTGAAATAACCATTGGAATTTAAACCCCAGGGAGTTTACTCCTTGACGAGTTAGGTAACTATATATTGGCACTGGGGCTGTGAGGTTCTGGGTGGAGGGTACTAGTAGTTCAGGCTTTGTGTGGGCTCCAAGTTACTCTGCTTTGTGATTCTGGATTTAACCTCTGTCAAATGTAAAACATCTGTGAAGTGGTTTGAACAAAGGCAGGCTTTTTTTAGGCTAAGTAAGCAGAGAATGTTGACAACATTCACAATTAGAAAGAAATGCATGAACAGTATGTAAGTCTTTAAATCTCTTAAAACGGGATGGTATGCTCACTTACAGTTGCTAGATAATTAGTTTAATGGCCACATGGTTATTGCATTAAAGAACTTTATGGACGCCTGTTCCAATAGCTGGATCGTGAGCTTAATCACATTTGATCATCCGTGCTTTAGAGTATTTAAGTAGGATTTATAATGAAATTGGACCTAGGCCAAATGTCAATATTTCAACTGACTTGATTTGGTGGCATTTTACTTCTTGGGGCTAATCAAACTCCAATAACTATAGAGCAGGAATTTGGCTCAGACTAGGAAACCAGCAGGCAGGGGTTCATGTGGGATAAATGCTGCTAAAACACACCCAACTCTGACCTACAGGCATCTAAATCCCACAGTTAGCATTTTATTATTCCAACTTTAGCCAGACAGGGATTTTTCTTCCATTAATATCGTTCGGACTTGTCTTATTTTCCCTAAAGGTGTAGGGGAGATATAATTTTGCCTAGGATCTATCTGACCAAAAATATATGGCCTTGGCATTGGGAATCATTGAGTTGATAGCACAGAACTGAGCTCTCAGGAGGTTTAATACATCCAATTTGCCTGGAGAAATATAGACACGAATCAGGTCAATAGCCAGGAAAGGATGAATTACTTATTCCATAGCTAATTACTAAATGCCTACCATGTTTGTGCATTTCCCATGTAGAAAATTGAGACTATACTTTAGAAACTCATAAAAATGCCATAAGTATACACTATATCACACACCACTTTCCCCTCCCCCCACATATATTAGCTTACTGTACTTTTCTGAATTTATAGGGGCAGAGTAGGGCAAATGAGCCATTACTGCTCTCACATTGGATTCTGTTTAAGATTTATATTACCTCTATCTATAGATCTTTGGCTTTAAGTTATTATATCCTAATTCCACCTTCCCCACTAGCCCTTCTGCTCCAAGATCGTGTCCCATCTACACCAGTGTAAAGGCTCCTGCCTGTCTGTTCAACACCACACAATGGCTACAAAGTAGAAATTTGGTGATGGCTTTTCTTCCAAACTTACTTTTGTCCAGCTTCTCCTTGACCTGCACAAGGTCCATACTTATATGCATACACCAAGCGAGGGATAAAATCAGATGTTATCGCGATCACAAACGCATTGGTGATAACAGAGAGAATTCCAATCCCTTCAAGAATGCCATACCAAATTCCTGTTCAAAGAGAAGTATCGTGTTAGTTCCAGACAAATGGAAGAGGTAACAAGTATAAAAACACCTGGTAAACTAATTTTCAACAGTCCTTTCCATGGGTCCTTTGATCTACCCCAATACTGACACTTGAAAACCAGGAATAAAAATTTGTACTTGTAAACACCTTGACATTGACAGGAGTTCTGTGGCAGTGTCAATGCTCATGATTGCAAAACTCAGGTCAGACATGCGTCAGAATTCTGGTCAAATATAAGACACCGCAACTGTCGGATGAGATTGGTACATGCACCGGACTGGAGCTCCTTGGAGTGTGGACTGGACCCTCCAGTTCACTGCTGTGGGCCCCGGCCTGATGTATGGACCCAGGCTAGATGCTCACTGAAAGTATTTTTCAAATGGAGATTAAAAGATCACACATTGGCTGAGCACCTCTCTGCTCCGTTCCAAGGATTTGATACAGAAAGGAGTAAGTCTTTGGTCTCAGACAAGAGGGTGCATCGGATTCACCTCATCTCCCTAGTCAAAGCCCAAAGTCTGTCTCCACCTTTAGAGACACTGTATCACACTTCATGGGACTCAAACATTTATTCAAGAAAGAATAAAGTCAGGTAAACAAATGGAAGATCTAGTTCAAAAAGGAAACCAGGGATGATACTAAAATTGGTAGAATTTTACAGTCTTAGGTAGAAATAGCCAAAGTGACACCTTATTTAAGCACAAATTCTCTAGCACTGGAAATTATAAATTTTCAAATAGGGAATTTTACCTCTTTAATAGAATTAGCCAAGTCATCTTACATGGAAACCATAAGTAAAAGTCTAACGCTTTCTTTAACTTCATCCACCAGAGGATATCTTTTAAGCACATCCAAATCAAGCTTACCTATGTCTTTGGCCCGTGAAGCTAAAGGTCGCCTCCACTGTGTGACAAATTTGTAAGCATCAAGTCGAATTTCAATGATATTATTCAGTAAGGCCAGAAGTGGTGCTAGAGGAAAAGCTGCCACAAATATAGTTGTGAATCCAAACTGAAGAACTAGAATAGAGAGAAAGAAAAGGAACAGAGCATTGGTTTTCCATTACTGTTTTCCAAAGACTCTAAATGTGTCATTGTCTTAACATGTATCCTTCCAATTACAGATGCATAGGGAACCTATCTTCCAGAAAAATGGCCAGCACACTGGAAACAGAGGCCCTCCCTGGCCCTGAAAGCAATGGCATCCTAGGAGTAATGGTCATACCTAGAGTCCAGATGTTGTTTCCTATATATCATTCCCTAGTAAAAGGAACCCAATGCTCTTTGGAGAAATGTTTGATTCCAGAGCTATGGTAGAGAAAATATACAATGGACCTGGAATATCTGTGATGACAGAAAACTAGGAAGCGATAGGGATACATCACTAGAACTCACAGCAAAGTTTGAATCTAGGTCCATCCTGATATAAATATATAACAGAATGCTTTATGTCCTTATTATAGAATGACCTTTGTCTCTTACGTTTTTTATCTTGAAGATCTATCTCTGCTTGCTTTTGGCTTCCGTATGGATAACTCACTTTGAGTTGATGTGTCTTTAGAGCTAAACTGAGTTCCTATAGGCAGCAGATATTGAGAGATTGGTCTTTTTAAAATCCATCCAGTCTCTGTGCTTTGTAAATTCAACCTATTTGTATTTAATGATTATTGTAAAGACTTGTTACATCTTACTGTTTGAATTCTGGTTTTATAACTCCCTTATTTCTGTCTACTTCTATAAATTGGTCATTTTCCATGGAAAAAAGCTCAGCCTTTCCTTTGTTTTATACATTTACCTAGATTTTTGCTTTGTGGTTACCTTGAAGTGTACATAAAACATCTCACTGATAAAACAGTTGATTTTATGCCAATAGCATCTGATCTTCATTCACCTATCAAGGTTCCATATCCCTTCTTTTACTCTGCCCCTTTTACATTTTTTGCCCCATTTATCTCTTTATGCTATGAATTTGTTAAATTATAGTAGCTACTTTTCTTTTTTACTCTTTTCCTTTAGCCTTTATAATAAAGTAGTGCATACATCATTCTAATATATAGAGAATTATAAAAAGTTCGGTCTTTTCACCTCTAGCAGCATGTTGTGTACTTTCATGCTTTGTGTCACCAACTAGCATCCTCACCTGCCAGGGGTTGCCCTCTCTTTTCCTTTCTATAACACTCATAGTTTCTTCACAACTCTCTCCCCCACCTGTTCTTTCCTGTTGCTCTCTACTGTATTCTTCAAGTTCTTCAGCTCCAGAATTTCTATTTGGTTCATTTTTTATAATTTTAATCTCTAATTTCAACCTCTTTAGTTCATTGAATTTCCTTTTCTTTGTAGATGGCTGAATCTATTCATGACAACTATTTTGAATTCTTTATCAGTTAGGTTGAAATATTCTAAGCCCTTGAGTTGCCAGAGAATTTTCTTTTTTGTGATAACATATTTTCTTGATTTTTTCCCCCCATAGTGTTGGATAAATACTTGGTACAGCCCAATTTTGAAAACTGTTTGCAAGGACATACTGAAGATCAACAAATGCATCTTTTATAGCTAGTAATTTTACTCCTACATAGTTACCTTCAAAAAGATGTTCATATGCAACCAAAACAAAAGTGCAAAGTGTTCATAGCAGAAATATTTGTAAGACCTCAAATCTAGAACCAACCCAGAGGTCTATCACAACCAGCATGAATGGATAAATAACACTGCAGTCTTATTTTCAGAAGTCTAAAGACCTGCAGAGTCAGAAAATAGATCTTTCATTGGCACACTGACACCTACACTTCCACAAGTTTGCTTACATTTGAATCAAGTTGGGCTGCTATTAAAATGCATCTGTCTAGCATATTAATCCGTATCAGTGTCTAGATGTACATTTCATGAGGGGCTGGTGACTGGGGGAGCATCTGGGGCTAAGATGCAAAAAAAAATAGCTAAAGGAAAGATGGGTGTATATTAAATAGAAACTGCTTACTCTATAATTTTGCTTTAAGTAAACATTCTGGAAATAATACATAGTAGTGAAGCTCAGATTTCTCACGGTAACAATATAGAAGAATTTTATAAACATGATGTTGAACAGAAGTCAGTTGCAAAAGTGTATGTATTATAAAATTCAATCTATATGGAGATTAAAAAAGGCAGTATTATTCTATGGTGTTCAAAGTTAGGAAAAAGGTTAGTGGAAGGGTAAAGGGATAAAGGAGCCTTCGCTGGTATGGATAATACTCTATTTCTTTATCTAGCTCACCAAATGGGAAATACTTTTGGCAAAGAGCCAGAAATACAGCATTTCTGTCACAACTACCTGACTGTGGTGTAGTATAGGTGTGGGAGGCTATATAGCAGAGACTCCTTTTTCCCTGGTATTTGATATGAATATTTAAAAAATTTGGTTCTATATTCTAACTTTCCTCTTTATTGTTTTCATGAAATTATGTATTTATACTATATGTAATGCAGGTTACTATAGATAATATGTAAATAGGTGGGTACAATTATGTATCAATAAAACTGACAATAGCTGTGGATTGGATTTGGTCTGTGGGTAATAGTTTGCCAATTTTTCAACTACATAGAATGGTTATATTTGTGTATAACACTCACTGGTATTGACATTTATAATTTCCATATTTCTGTGTGTTCTACCTCAGGGAAGAAATATTTAAAGCAGGGAAGTCAGGATTCACTTGTCTACTTGTGATACTTTAAGATTTCTTTCTACAAAGATACTGCAATATTTAGAAAATGACTAATTCTAGCCACATAAAGCTGTTCAAGCACCAACTTTGTTTATTTCCTTTATGGGACCATTAAGAGGCCTCAAAGTGGTTATTTCTCTTAATGAATTCCCTTTATTAAGTTTTATTATTAATTCCCAAATTGATTTCTTCAAGTTCTATCATTCTGCCATTCCATAATTGAAGCTCTAAAAATATCAATAGATACTTAGGACCTAACGAATTTAAGAAACATTAAACATCGTTCTATTCATTTCAATTTTCAAATTTGCCCCCAAAGAACTACTTCTTTCTAAAGTAATACATCTTGTTTCTCCCTCCACCCACTTCTTAAACATGAAACCCTACAAACTCGATATATATGTAGCTCTATATAATGGCTAAAAGATTTTATTAACTCTCCTTCACACCCCCAGGAGATAAAAGGGAAAAAAATAACATGTACCAAGTAAGCCAGACATTGTTCTAAGATCGTTCCACATATTAACTAATGTCATCCACCCAGAGATTCTAAGTATAGCATAGTTTAAGCATTTCTAGCTTCTTGTCGTCCCTACTCCCAAAGAAATGACCATTTCCCCTCTACACACACACCTGATTGAGAATGCAGCATCTATGAGCTTGCCCTATCCTCCCTCTAATCTATGTATTATTTGAAAGTTGGGACTGTGTCTTATTCCTTCTTGTACCTCTAGTACCCAGCATAGTGTCTGCCTGTCCATAACATGGCTCAACACATGCCTGCTGATTGCATGAATCCATCAATCACTCCATGAGTGATAACTCAGTTCACTAAGTTATCAACCTCGTTTTTGTCTTCATGGGGCAGGACCCAATGTCATAAACAGCATGAGTAACTAGGTTTTGGTACCATCTCTATGGATCAAACTTCCTAAAGCAAGAGTCTGTTCTTTGCATTTAGCTCAACCTCCATTTCCCACCCCCACATACTACTGGCCTTTTGATGGTGGGCATATGTTCAATTGAAAATATCTAAAGATCTAGGCATTGCACTAATGATTAATAGGAAAAGGAGAATTTCATACTCATTTCTAAGTATTCGTCAAAGAGTCCATAGGCGTTCATCGGCTGAAGGTTGTAGTCCTTTTCCCATTGTGGGAAACTGATTTTCCGCTCAGGACCATGTTCTTGTCGTACTTTTCTTCTGGTCCACCAATTCTGAATTAACCTGCACAACAAAATCCATTTTTAAAAATGTATGTGTATAAGACTTAAAACAATAAAGAGGTGTTAGAATATAGAACCATCTTTAAAAACAAATTTAGGACAGGCTGCCAAGGAAATAAAGTCTTAGATTAGGAACAAAATAACCAAGGAAGTGATACTTCAGTCGTTGGTACTTGCATGTAAACAGAATAATTGAATTTAATCACTCATGAAACTGTCTCATGTTCAGAGGTGCTTTTGAGGGCTGGGGAGAGGACCGATCCTCTAGTACAAGGTATTCACGTAGCCGGGTAGAGAGAAAGATGGCCTAGCTGGCCCAATTTGGGGCCTATGAGCAGTCTTACATGGGGGGTGCTGACTGCACATTGATTTGAGGGGCCTAGAAAATCTATAAACCCACAAAATGCTTCCTCTCTTAGCATACAGGGGCTTGATGTTCCACAGAGGGACTTCCTTCTTTTAACTTGAGTTCAACAGGGGCCCTGACTCCCAGTAAAATGCATTTCCCATCATGGAGTCAGCACATTAATCCTTACAATTCAGGAGCACATCTTACAATATGGAACAGGGTTGAGAAGTTGGGTCAGGTCTGTGTGCTGTAGGGGACAAGGAAAATGTTGACCGGTATCTGGGAGTAGAAATGCCAAAAAAAGTGAAATAAAGGACATAAGAGGATGGAGCTCAAAGACAAACTCTGCCTGCTTTAGAATTTGGCTCATATTAGTGAAGACAAACATAGTTCCCTTGCTGACTGACATTTTGATAAGTGATGGTTTATACCTTAAAGTATAGTCTAGTGCTAATTTTTAAATTTTATGCTTTTTGAAAAAACTTTGATAGAAGGCATCAAACACTGGGTGTATATTTACTAAAATCAAAGAATATAAAATTATTCTCATTGGTCTGACAGGGAGCTAAGAGATGACTTTGCAAAGTGAATCAAGTTCTAGCTAATCTTCCTGGCTGGGTGGTCCTCCCTGGAACCAGGAGTTGTCTAGGGAGACACCAAGCTGCCATGGAAAGTAGAAAAGAGTGGAATGGAAAGAGAAACAGAAGTGTGGATGACGTACGCCCCTTTAAAACTTACCTGAGCAATCAGAGCAGATCTCAAAGTTATCCTTACAAAGGTGATATATTTTTTGGCTTCTATCATCAGCATAAACTGTCATCAGGTAATATTTTTACTAGTTAAGATACATTAACTTAGAAATACTCTGGTTTCGTTTCTAAATCCCATACTTCTTTCCATACTTCTTTTTTTGTATAGTCTGTTTACATAGTTAAAAATAATTGACTCCCCTGCCCCTCAATAAACCAGGAAGGGTAGAGGTTTTATAACAAGAGATTTGAAGTGCTTGAGCTAAGAGGGTCAGCTATCATTTCAAGCTGCTTGCAGGGCAGTTTCTGATATTTAGGGGCCCATGTTTATGAAAATTCACCTGTGTTTGTACAACTTGCACTAAATCTTCCAAAGGCACCATGCTTATTTCTGTGACTGTCTTTGTATACTTAGCTCTAGGTATGAACACCAGTTTAACTGCTGAGTCTGCATTGCTTATCTTACTTGCCACACCTAGAAAAGCCAATCCTGAGCATTGCTGCCTCACAACTACAAAATCTAAGGTACTTACGGGTAGCCAAGTTCCATGAAATTATTCCAGGTCTGCTTTAGCACCATTATAATACCCATTTGCATACAGAGATCAATAAGGCATCCGCTAGGGTGGCACTGCGAGGGAAGCAAACAGAAAATCAATCAATGGAGAGGAAGAAAGGGTGTTTGCTTTGTAATCTGCACAAAGTTGCCCTATGTCTGCTTAATGGAAACAAGGAATGATGAGAGCATACAGACCTCTTCTAGTCTCCACCTGTTTATCAGCCTCAAGTAGGCACCTGGGTGTCCTGTAAATCTTCAACATACACAGAAAAACAAACCATTAGCATCGTGGAGGGCTGTCGGTGAACATTATAATCAGCTTAGCACAATCTCCAGCGAAAATGACTGGGACAGGAAGTCTCAGGCCTGGGAATTAGGAAACTCTCCGCTGTCATGACCGGAACTTCTGGGGGGAAGATACCTCGTCTGACCATTGCTTGATGTGGCTTTTGTCTTTTTTTTGGTGAGTATCAAGCCTCTGGCCTGTATACACAACTATTTGACCAAAATTCCATGTGGAAATAGCTAGGAACTGAGGACAGGCTGCTGAATCCCTCTCGCCAAAACCCAACCCTCTGGTCCTTCCCTGTTCTCACCTCCGGAGAGACACCTCCTGGAGGGAGTGCCGGCCAGGGCCCGCGAGCACTGGAGCCTTTCCAAAGCCCGTAACCTCTGAAGTCCAAGCTGCCCCATCCCCTCTGGCGTCCTGTCACCCCTTCCCGCCTGGTCTCCCCTCTTCTGTGAAGTCAGGCACCCAGCACATGCTGCGGCTCCCTCATGTTCCTCCAGGGGCAGAGCCGGGGGCCTGGTGCGGGTGCAGGTGCAGCCCACAAGCTCTAAATCATTCCTCCTCATGGGCAAACGATTTCCCTCTACTTACCTTGGCAGACTTTCAGTGCTACTTTTGAGTGGAGCAGACCACTCTGTGGGATGGGGAGGGAGAGGGAGGGGAGGCTGACCTCGTTCTCCATGTTCCCTGCGTCCTGTCAGTGACCGAGGGGTGTGTCCACCCCCCTGGGGGCACTTACCTTCCGAGGAAGAATGCGATGTAAAACGTGGAGCTATTCAGATTGACAAACTGAAAAAGAAACATTTTCAGGGTGAAGCTGTTCTCCCACTCCGACTCTGTGCGAGGTTGTTCTGTGGAAAAAGGGGAGAATTTGAGAGGTCGCCCCTGAACCCCTCTCAGCTCCCTTTTCCTCCTCCCACTTACACAGGGTGGGAGCAGAGGAGGCTTAGCAGGGCCCATCTCCGGGACCCCCAAGCTTACAGACCGGCTTCGGTGGGAAGCGCTGACTGGCGTGTCAGAGGGCACGGGCTATCAGGTTTGTTCCGCTGTCCCAGGATGCCCAGGGAGCCTGGAGAAGGCAGCTGGGCCAAAGGGGCCCATTCCCAGGCAAGCTCCCTGTAGGGGTCTTTTTCCTTAGTTTGCTGCCATTGGGGCGGGCCTGTGTGGGAAAAGGTCCCCTCAAAGAACATGACTCCTCCTGTCCTCAATCCCTTTCTTTCCCATGGAAAGGCCCACGCAGAGGACCGCATCTTGAAAGCATCTACTGTGATTGTCGCTAGTGTCTCAGACTGTGTCCATCCTCCTCTCCTTATATTTCAACTGCCATAAAGCAAATGCTCTTTGGACACTGTGATATGAACCAAAATACGGATTAACGCCCCCACCTAAAATCTCACGCCTAATGCATTATCTTTCCCTAGGCACTGCGTCCTCACCCAGACAATGTCAAAGAAAATGTGCTGCAATAATAGCACCTTCCCTGTTTCCACATTCCCTGGGCTAATAGCTCATTTACCATTTACCCCCTCAATTCCTTTTCTACAAATAACTCAATGTTTCCTGGGAGCATATCTGGGAAGGTAGGGGAGGAAGAAAGAAAATCTGATTGAAAATGGTTTAAATATCAGTTTCAGAACAAAGCTGTATTGCTGTTGAAGGAAGAAAAGACAAAGGGTTCTTAAGGGGTTTTATCTTAACTGCTGCTATTGAACACTTGGTTACATAGGGAGTCTCCTAGGTTGTCAAGTCATACGGGTGAATTCCCAGGTGTCCCAGCCCGGGTCAGGGAGCCACTGAGACAGTCCACCAAGGGGTAGCTGCCTCTGCTGTGGACAGAAAGTTCTACTCTGAGCAAGGGGTTATGATGATGGATTGCAGTGAGATGAAAGGAGAATCACAAAGAGGCTAATTGTGTATCTGGAACATAGATGGTTCAATCGGTCTCTTATCCTTATGATAATAAATATTTCTGTTTTTTTCCCCACTCTGGACAAGTTAGATATGGGATCATATAATTTTCTCAGACTTCAAAGTAATATGATCACCATGTCATTAATAAAATTGTGACAGTTTCTATATTTTGAAAATATGGAAAATGTACACCTTCAAGCTGGCTACCAGATTGTCCTGGTGCTTAACAGAGCTCTTAGGGGTGACTTACCCAGATGAATGTTATTTCTGCAAATGGCAGTGATGGTTAGCCTGGTAAGAGGCTCCCAGGCTTCAAAGTAACTAATTTTGTCTGATATTGTATGCTGTGAGAACTGCAGACAACAGCAAATGAAGCTTTTCTAAATGATTCTGGGCACTTTACTCACGTTTGTGAAGCTATATTTTCTGTGCATTCAGAGAAAACCTGCTTTAAATTGCATTAACTCATGCTAGAAATTTGATGGGTTTTAAATTTAGGGTAGAAGTGATCCCCCAATTCCTAGATGTAAATGCCCCATTTAGGACAAAGAACAAATTGTTGTTTGCAACTCAAAATAAGGAGTATTTCTTTTCAGCAGTGACAGAAATGAATTTTTGAAAAAATATACTTTAAAACTACAACTCTTAAACCACAGCATTGTACTGTGAAATGAAAAGGGTTCCACTTACCTAAGTTTGTCAAAAGAAGTGCAACTTTTTCATAGAGCTGTAAGATAAATGTCATACCTTTAGTAAATAACCTACATATTCAACTATCTAATAATTATAGGAAAATGAGTAATCAAGTTGTGAGTGAAAAGAATTTCATTAATCACTCACTGCTTAAACAGTGAAAATCTTGTGAACAATTGTGTCCTTTCAGGGCCAGAAAGAAACAGTCCAGGTCCCATTTTATTATTTGAAAAAATCTCACTCTGGACACACCCAGAACACTTGAGTGAAGCCATGTCACTGAACTATCCTTCAGTACATCCAGAAAGCAGCTGTCTACACACCTCACATCAACTTATCACTGGAGGATGCTTGATTTCCCACATACCTGTAGTATTGAAGGTGGGTGGCCAAACGCCCAAGCTGTTGGCAGAGCCAGGAGAGGGGGTGGGGAGCTGCACGCACAGCCCTGGTGGACTGCATGGAGATGGCCAGCTGTGCCAGAGCAGGGGAGAGGTGAAGGAGGGGTGGGATTTGGGAGTACACGTCTCTAGAACCATTCCATAGAGGTGGGGAGGACCCACGTCCCCCTCTCCTGGAGCTGGAGGGCACGGACAGTTACTGCACATTCTTCTGGCCTGGTGTGGCAGGCAGAGGCTCCTACCCTCTCCCCAGCCTCCCCCCAGGAGAAGGGAAGTTTGTACCCAGCCCACCGAGCCTCCGCAGCAAGATCTGCCCTGTAGTTCCAGCCAGCAGCTGCTTAACTGTGGCGTACAGCACCAGCAGGAGAAAATTCCAAACCTTTGGGGACCCGAGTTCCTAGAGCGCCTGCCCAGAAATGGGGAGAACCCATGGACGCCCCCCCTAAAGCTGGAAGTTTTGACTGGACACTAAATATCTGCAAATTCTCATAGCTTGATGAGGGCGGTGGAGGCCCCTCCTTGCACCCCTAGGACATTTACCCCTAGTTTTCCAAGCCTCGGTCTCTTCCAGTTAGAAAACCTGTCTGACCTCCCATTGGCTCCTAGCCCAGTGCAGGTAGGCAAGTGCCACCTCCCCGGAAGAACAATGATGCACCTGGTACCTCTGGCAGCTAGCTTGGCAGTCCCAAGGGCACCCTCCCTGCCCCCACCTCGACTGCCCTGTGCTCCTAGCACATTACAGACAGGAGAGTATCACCAGCCATAAGCTGACAGTACCTAGGGGAGGTGGTGGCAAGCCTGGCACCAGCCTCCCAGAGAGGCCATGGGTTGCTGGGTGTGCAGGGAGCTGGCTGCAGCTGGGACTGCTGGGAGCTAGCTTGGTGGTCCTGAGAAGCACCAGCCCCTCCAGTCCAGGCTGGACAGCCTGCCAACCACTACATATCTACAGCTTCTTGGAGCCCAAGCACATAGCCCCGCAGCTACTCTGCTTGTGGCAGGGCTCAGGGGAAAGGTGCTGCCAGAAAACCAGCTGAGAGCAGAATTAGCTGAAGGGGGAGCTGCAGTTTGGGGCTTCTGGGAGAGCACCGCCTCCCAGTGGTCCACCTTGACCAACCTGGATGAGCGACTGTTCAAAAGAATTGATTGTTCAGAGAGCTAGAAATGACCGTGCAAACAGATAAAACTGTGTTGATAATAATGGCATTAAATCGCTTGGCTTTATAATGCTGTGCGCGTCTGGGCATATGGCCCAGATTGAGGCTGCAGCGTAAAGCAGGGTGAGGACGCTGCGGTTAAGGAGTCTACTCAGTGCTGGACAATGCACTTGCTGCTCCAAATCCCTGTCTCATCCATTCCCACCTACAGACCTCTCAGGGCAGGCCCGGAACACCCAAGGAGCAAAGGGCAGGCAGCTGGAGCAGAAGAACTAGGGTGGGCAGAGGGCGAGAGCGAGACGTTGCTGAGGCCAGGTGAAGGAGCACCCCGGAGGCCCACGGAGGTGTGAATTCGTACACTGAGTTAGAATAAAGGCGCTGGGCGTGATGGACAGAGGGCTGGCGTGAGCTGACGTAATAGCAGCTGTGGCTGCTGTGATGAGCTTAGAGTAAGGGGAGCTAATGAGCAAGCTGGGGGAGCAGTTGGGGATCACTGCGGTAATCCCGTGGGAGATGCTCGGAGTTGGGGATATGTGGAAAATGATCAAATTCTGGGTATGTCCTGCCAGAGAGAGAAACGAGGCGAGGATAAAGCCATGGCTTTGTGCTTAAGCCAGTGTGAAGGGGGCTGTGGGAGGAGCAGATTCTGGAGGGATGATGGGGAGTTTGGGCTCGAGGGTGTTAGGTGAGGATGGGCGTGCTGTTTGATGCAAGAATTTAGGGCTCAGCGGAGGCGTCTGGGTTAAATACACACTTGAAAAAATGCTGAAATCAACACAAGCACCACACACCACCACGCTGATTTCCCGGCAGGGTTACCCCAGGAGTGCTCAGGTCCCTGAGGACCATCCATCGCGCAGAATCCCAGCGACAAGGGAAACCACTCTAGTGCTGCAGATTCTGCGCGGGGTCTTTCAAAATACATTCTTTCTCTAAATTTCCCCAAGGGGTAGGCAGCGTTATCTTACTGAATCAATAAACTGAAACTTAAGTTGGGAGAGGGCAAATGCCCTGCCCAATCTTACTTTAGAAAACCCTGGAGACAAGACTTGACTTTCGCCTTCTAGATCCCCAGACCCGAGCCCATCCCAAGCCGGGCATTTGCTGCCAGACTGTCGTGCTAAGGGACTGACTGACCTCTCTGTGGCCAGGTCCCTTTAGAAACTCAGCAGAGGGGCCTCCCTGGTGGCCTGTGGGTTAAGTCTCAATCCTGTCACCGTTACAGCCTGAGTTCGATCCCCAGCCAGAGAGCTGACCCACATGGCGCAGCAGACCTCTGCAGTCTCGCCCACTGCTCCCCTCAGCAGTGTGTTTCAGTAGAATCCACCTGTTCTGCTTCCCACTGTCTTAGGTGAAACCTCTCACCTCCTGCACCTCTGGCCTGCACCCCAGTTCTTCTATGCAAAAATAAATAAAAATCTCAGAAACCCAGCGGAAAGTCATTATCTCCACATTTTACGTACTCGACTGGCTGCCTTGCAGCTCACTCACCACGTTCAGCAGCATGATGATACAGAAGTTGATGCACACGGCAGTCCCTGTAGTTGCGACCTGAGAGTTATTCCTGATTAACGCCCACTTGAAGGCGGCGAAAGTGCTGACGGTCACCACCCGGTAGATGACGATCCCGAACACGGCGGCGATCACCACGCAGATCTGGCAGGGAGACAGAAGACCCAGTGAGCCCCTGGTGGGATGTCTCAGGAAAAGGGTTCCCACCACTTGGAAAAGCCCCTTTTGAGAAAAGGAAATATAGTGACATCAATTGACTGAAGAAACCAGCACAAATGGTAGGACAGGGAAAGCTTCATCTATGTTTATAGGTCTTATTGTGAGAAACAAAAAAGCGAATTTTAGGGGGTTGTAGATGACATTAAAAAAAAAAAAGACTACAACAAAAAGTGAGAGTTCATTGCATATTATAAACCTGAGCATTGTTTGAGTTACTGTATCTAGTTTGGGACATCTATCAGCATCGCTTAGCCTGAGAGGGGATGTATTTCCTACACAGGCCTGGTAAAAACAAGGGTGAAGCCACTGTCGGAAGTCACAATGTATTTCACCATGACACAGAGTGACAAGTGGAAAGAGAATCATATTAGGGGACATGGGCTCTTGGCAGTTTGCTGACTGACCCTGGGCCACTCTCTACCTTCCGGAGCCCAGCTGCTCTGTCTGTAATACAGGGGCAGCAAAACCATTCCTCAGGACCTCCTGAGTTGTGAGGGTTACATAGCAGAATGTGCAAAAACGTTTTCAGGAACTATGCACATCCTTGATACAATTACTGTTGTTGCCACACGACAGGTCTGTGCTTTATGAAATAAGAATTTTTTTTAAAAAGTCTCAAACCATAAAAAATATTCCAGATGCAGAAACAATAAGTCTGCTGCATTTATCAGCAAATGCTTGATAGGGTTCTGGCTTTCCCGAAATGGGGTTCATCCGCTCTTTCTTGGAGTACTTGGCTTCAAACTGGGGACGTATTTCTTCCTAAAAACCAAGCAAACATATTTTAATGTACTGAAGAGGTGCTCGGAAAATAAGAAAAAAAATTAACACTTCACCCCATGTAAATTGAATCAACAGGTACCACACTAATCAGCCAATCAATGAGGTCACTTGAAGATCCAGGTTTAAATGTTTGGAAATTGGCCACTTGAAATCTAAAAGCTGAGACTTAGGACCACCAAGGCACTGTGATTTAGACTAATAGTTAACTTTCCGTGCTATTAAGCTATGCTTAGCAAAAGAAACCAAGAATGTCTTGTCCCTCATAGTTGCAAATGACTAACAAGATTTCATGACCAGGGAATAGTATGGACGCCAGTACAATAGTACTGAATAGTAAGAGGCTCAGAATCCATTTTGTGAGTTATAGCGGCAATGCAATTCTTAGTTGTCTCCTACAATTTTTTCTGTTTTTCCATTTAGGTAGCTAAAAGCATGGTGCAACTCTTGTAGTAAGCTCCTCTAGGAGTCATTCACTTTCAACCAGTGGATTTTGAATGTATTCTTAACTGGCATTGAAAACAAAGTAAATGTCTTTCTAATTCAACTAAAATCAAAGCTCCTCTAATTCTAAATCAAGCTGAGAATTTATTTCACCTATCTGGGTCATATCCAATGTGAAAAACTTCTTACTAAAAAGCAATAACGGGATTAGGAGAAGGTAATCAGCAAGAGGATATGCTAAAGTGGCTCCAGTTAAGTAACTATTGGAGTGTCTTGGAAGAGGAGGAAAAATGAGCAGACGCTTTGGTGAAATGGAGATGAATGAATCCTGGCTCAAGAAATGCTCAAGATGTGGAGGAAAATACTGACAGGAAGTGAAGAAGTTGCTGACAGAAGAGTGGTACAGAGAATGGAACAGTTTGGCAGGAGCCTGCCTGCGTAGGAACCCAGTTCCTGCTGCAGGAAAACTCAATGCTAGACATCACTCAGTGACAGGAAATAGGGAAGGTCAGGGAGAGAGTTGTTATATACAAACTCTCTCTTCTTTCATTTATTTTAGGGAGTTAGACTTAAGAATATAAACACAACAGACCTAGAATCTTCTGCTTCTTTGGGAAACTTTTAACTTATAAAGCTGCAAGTATGGTCAAAGGCAGCGAGCTAACCAGCCAGGAGCTGAGGCGTATCATGCAGCTAAGTCTGTGTTCCTGGGCTTGGCTTGGGTTGGGTTGTACCCCCCCCCCCAAATTCATGTGTTGAAATCTTAACTCCCAGTGCCAGAGGAGATAGGGTCTTTATGGAATTAAGTTACAATGAGGTCATTAGGGTGACTCCTGATCCTGTGGGACTGTGTCTTTAGAAGAGGAAATTTAGATATAGACTTGCACAAAGAGAAGCTGTGAGGGTGCAGGGAGACGATGGCCATCTGCAAGGCAAGAGATTCCTAGAGCGAATCCTTCCCTTTGCTCCACAGATGAAACCAAAGCAGCCTCCAGAATGGTGAGACAGTAAATTTCTGCTGTTGAAGCCACCCACTCTGTGGTGCTTTGTTCTGGTGGCCTCGACAGAGCCCTGGTTCCCCTGAAGAAGACATGCAGCAAATCTGGGGCATTTCTGTACAGCGAGCTGAGAGGCACAGGCTGGATGTATGATGCCTTTCTACCACGAACCCCAACTGGTGGCTGCACTGGCACATGGCTTCTGAGGTTCCTGCACAAAGGTTTGCTAAGGGAAAGACGGTTCAGCACCCTGAGCTTTTTACCAGGAGCTGGGCAGAAAGAAGGACTTAGAAAAGATGTGACTGCCTTAAGCGTATCCAGGACTTGCTCTCACCACAAGTTCAGGCAGTGACTTTTAGAGACTGATTTGGTCAGTTATGTAAATTTATAGCTGGAAGGGGAACATTTAATCATACCTCTTTTCTTTAGAGATGAAAGGTGGAAAGCTGAAGCAATTTGTCCAAAAGCGACACAGCCGCTTCCTGGTAACTCAGATCCCCAGGAAAGAACATGGGCCACCCCACAGGGAAGCTGCTTCCACAAACATGTTTAACAAGACACAGCACAGAGCTCCACCCACGTCCTGAGCACACACTGCCTGAGCAGTTTCTTCAAACCGAGAAACTCATCTTCTGGAGAATCCTTGTAGAACAAGAGAGGCCTGACCAAAGAACAAGGATGGTAGAAAATCCCAGTGTTGTTTCTAGACCTAAAATCTACCCAAATATGTTCATGGCATGAGGGAAAAAACCCAGCCATTCAAAGGGTGAGATTTGAGGGAAGCCAAAAAAAAAAAAACAAAAAAAAACAAAAACAAAACAAAACAAACAAAAAACCTCTATCTTCC
>PVIJ01015594.1:0-35865 GCA_004024925.1 Scalopus aquaticus
TTTTTTAATCTCAATAATTTTAATATTGAAATAAAATATTTTGGCATATTGAATTAAATCAAATATTTTTAAATAATTTTAATTTTAACAAGTTTCTCATCCTTTTAATTTTTTTTTAAGATTTCGGCTTAACACATTTATAAAATATGATTACTAGAAAATTTAAATGTTTATTTGTGGGATGCTTTGTGTTTATTTGTATTGGATAGCTTTGGTCTAGAATTAGTTCAGGATATATACTTCTTCACTAATATAATTTTGGTTTCTCAGTAGCAAGAAAGGGAAGTCAGATTATTTGTAGAAAATCCAGAGCTGCCTACTTAAATGCATGTTTTGTTGTCTATAACTGAAAGAAAATAGAGTTGAAAAACCTAAGATCCGTTCTGTCTCCTTTGATGATATGAAGCTTTTGGTATTCAGGCTCAAATAGATTTTAAACAAGTCTGGAAAGAAAGGGAACGACTGCCCCTGTGTCTGCTTCCTTAGGAACAGTAATAAGGTCAGAATGAGATAATGGCTTAGGGTAAAAGGGATATAAACAGCTTATTTTAGAAAAGCTTTATGTTCTTCAGTCTCCTTAATGAACCCCACTGAGGATCTTTAGGCACTAATGAACTCCACTGAGTGTCTTTACACCCTCCCCTAAGTACTGTTAGGGCTCTTACATCGTCAGTCTTGATTAAGTGATTTGAAGCTGAAAGGTTTGGAATATGGGAGACCATGGTTCCTATAATCCCCCCCCCCATTTCTCACATACATACACACACATATGACTTTTTGGGAAAATATTTTATTTCATTTTGGGATGAATATGTTCATTCATTTCTTTGTTTTTGTTTTAATATAACTTCTGCATAGATAATGTAGTATTTGGTTCCCAAATTAAACAGTGTGAAAGGTATACAGTGAAAATGTTTAACTCACTTTCCCGCATTTGTTCCTGCTTCCCTAACCCCATTCCAAGCAAACTCTTGCGTTATTTTCTTGTGTGTGCTTCCAGGGTTTCTTTAGGCAGACATAAAAATTCAAATATGTGTGTTTATTTACTGCCCCCTTTTTCATACCATACACACCATGTACATCTCTTGCTTAAAGATTTATCTTAGACATCTTTATTAAATATTGAGGGATAGCTCCCCCGTTCCGTCCTAGGGTGTGTTTTGGTTACACAGAGATCATTAATTACCTGAAATAAGAGACAATGTGTTTATGTACATGTGTCAGTTTTCCTTCAGCTTTTACTTTAAAAGTGACATCATTTAAAATTTAATTAAAATTTAATATTAATTTTAATTATTATTTTTTATTTATTTTATATTCTGTAATTTTTTTTCAGGCAGAGAGAAGCATATAGGAAAATAATATAACAGACACACATTACCCAGATTTAACTACAGTTCAATTTTTCTTCACTTTTTTAAAATAAAACTTTGCAGATACAAGTAAAATTCCCTCATTCCATCTCACTTTCCTTGTTTACCACCTAGGGGTAATCACTGTTTTGAAGTTAGTGTGTGTTCTTCTGATCCCTGCTTTTATTATTTATGTATGTACCCATAACAATATATCAAATTATTTTGTGTGTTCTTAAAATTAACATAAAAATGATATCTTACCCAAATGTGAGAGTTTCTCTAGAGTATACCCATAAAAGTGGAATTTTGGGAGCATAGAGTATCTAAGTTAGGCTGTAAAAGAACAATAAACGCAAAATAACAATGACTTAAATAAGTAGAAGTATTTCTCACATTAAAAAAAAAAATGATGATGAGGTAATCAGTTCAGGCTTGGAAAGGGGTTTGGCCCCAGGTTGTGGTTTGGCCACATCCAGGAAGGCTGCTAGTATCTGACCATCTGCTTTCCATGCAGTGCAGTGAGGGAAGGGGAGCAAGAGGCCCAGATGCAGATTCAAATCTGATCCACTACATTTTTCATTTTTACAAATCTTATATGTCTTTTCTTTTTTTCAGTTCTTTCAGAAAACATTCAGATAAGTGTGTCTTTTCGCACACTTTTGTAATTTTGGTTACTATCCTTTCCTTTGTCTGTTTAATAACTTTTTAAAAATCCTTGATTGTGGATTCTTCTGGATTGTTCTGTTATCTTTAACTCAAAGCCTCCTGTTTGTTATCTTGCCAACTCTTTCTCTTGTAATAGATTATTTCTTCGTGTGTATTATTTAATTGCAAACATCTGTAGTATTTGTTTCTTGTGGGATTGCACTCATCACATGTTGGTGGCTGTTTTGCTACAAAGCTGTTTTCTCAAATGCTTCTGACAGGCACACAGAAGTTTCACCAGTCCAGGCCAAATTTTTACCAGTTTTCAGCTACAAGATCCCCACACTGTATGGAAAGTCTAAGTTCAAACTTCAGCCATAACAGAGAGTGACTTAGGGCTCCTACATGTATGGAGGCTTTTCTCTCTCCTAGAACCTCAGGGAGAGAGCTTCTCTGGTCGTTCTACTGCTTCTCTGGACCTTGGAGCAAAGGTCTTCGTCTCCCCATTTCTTTGTGGGGATACATTTTCTGAGGGCCTGGTTTTAAGCATGTTTCTTTTTAGGTCATCTCTCCTTCTAGACCCAAGACCATGCTTCCTATCATTTTTTTGGTGTTTAAACTCTGATCTCTGGCATATATCTTGTATCCAAGGACATGACAAATACAGCTAAGTTTTCCTTTTTTTTTTTCTTTTGTAGAAGGAAGGTCAACTGTGCAATTTATTTTTTATAACAAGGGTCTATATCTTTCATCAGATTCTTAAAAAGGTTAACAATCATTGCTTAAGTATAATGTGTGTATATTCCAATATTTAAAACATATTTTGATGGCATTTATTCATGTTATAACAAGACTCACAAATTTTCATAAACTGTTTCCTTCTACAATATAAGTTCCTTTAATGCATTTAAACCACAGATGCTTTATGAATTTGTATTTAGTTAGCAAATCAATAGGAACTTACTAGAGAAAGTGAGATTCACCAACATAAATAAATAGGTGAATGAACACAGGTAACAAAGAGAACTTCATTCCCCATAGTTTTGCCCTTTAGAAGGAACTGGCAAGCAATTAGGTGCTGTCCACTCCAGCAGAAGGCAGATGGACAAATAACTTGGTTGAGGAGAGCAGGATGATAGAAGTAATTATACTGGGTAGAAAAGAGGGTGTTGGATTGTAGAAAATGTCTCATCAGGTTCTGTAGATTCTGATAAGGGGGTTGGGGAAAAGATTGTGCCGTCAGTATTAAGCATATAGTATGGTTTCTCTTCTACAGATGAAAATGAATGTGAGCAAAACAATGGTGGCTGCAGTGAGATCTGTGTAAACCTCAAAAATTCACATCGCTGTGAGTGTGGGGTTGGCCGTGTACTAAAAAGTGATGGCAAGACCTGTGAAGGTGAGAATGGATAAGAAGGGATTCACATCAAAGCCGAGCTAAGCCATTGGCTTATTCTTTAACATTCATGAAACCCCCCAATATTAAAAGAGAATAACAAGTTGGGTCTGTGAAGTAATTATAAAGGGGTTCATCATCATCGAGGAGACACACATTGCAGACCGAATTCAGTATTGATTTTTTTCTCTAAGATTTAAGGGAGGGAGCTGTCGCATTTTGCAAGAGGCAACAATTCAATTCAGGAAATAAAACATTCTGTGTTCTCAAACTTTAATGTGCCCACGAATAATCTGGGATCCTGTTAAAATGCAGATTCTGATTCACTAGGTCTGGGGTCAGGCCAAGCTATGCATTTCTAAATAACATCTTGGTGATTCTGTGCTGCAGAACCCAGGAGCACAGCAGAGTAGCAAGGTAAGAAAGGCCCAAAGCATATAGCATACACTGCCAGCTGCAGTGTTTTGCAAACTTCCCTGCTGAGGACAATCACCTGGGTGTTTTTATACCAGGCTCTTCCCAGTCCTCTCTCTTAGACTGGTTTGGTGGAATGGGATCTGCCCTAGAGTCTGTGTCTTTTTTTTTGTTGTTGTTGTTAAAGATTTATTTATTTCAGCATACAAGCTGGGGTACAGGCCAGAGGCGTGGGGTGGTGAGAGGTGGACAGAGTGGGAAGCAGAACAGGCAGATGAATGGAAATACACTGTTGAGGGGAGCAGTGGGCAAGGCAGGAGTGGTCTGCCAGGCCATGTGGGAATCTCCCCGGCTGGGCATCGAACTCGTGCAGCCAACCGACAGCTCCAAGGTACAGCGATTAACCGCTGCGCCACCAGGGAGGCCCAAGTCTGTGTCTTTACTAAGTTCTCTAGGTCAGCATTACCAACTTGGGAGTTTGTGAAACTGGTTTTCATGAAGTCAGTTTTCCCACTATGCCTTGCATTTGTTGGAGATTAACACATTGTTTGGATATAAGTAAAATTGCCTATGTTTATTAGCAGAAATGCTGTTTACATTTTAGATTATTTAAATAATAAAAAGAAGTTAATGCCTGTCAAATAATTGAAATGGAAATTATCTACTTAATGTTTCTTGTCTAAGGCACATTTGCACTTGCAAATTAAAAAATTTTGCAGATTATATGAAGAAAGAAATAACTTGTTGCTATTTGTAGAGGTCATATGATTTTTCTTCCAGGATAATCAAATATGTGCTTATAAGAGTTCACTTTAGGGCCTCCCTTGTGGCCTAGGGATTAAGTCTCAGCACTATCACCATATGGCCTGAGTTCGATCCCCATCTAGGGAGCTAACCCACATATGGTGCAACAGACCTCTCCTGTCTCACCTGCTGCTCCCCTCAGCAGTGTATTTCCACCTGTTTTGCTCCCCATTCTGTCTCTGATGAATTCCCCCACTCGCCTCCTCCATACTACCTTCCCCCCACACCTCTGGCTTACATCCCAGTTCTTCTACACACACACACACACACACACACACACACACACACACACACACAGAAAGAGTTCACTTTACTCTAGTTACATTCAAAATAATAGCTACCACAAAAGGCAAAATTATGGTTAGTGCTCATTCCATGCAATAAAGGATGCATTATTAACCTTGGGACAAAGTTTGCATTATTAACCAGAATATTAAACTATAGTCCCTTATGAAAAACTAATGTACTTTAAATTTTATTGAATATGGGTAATGTCCCTGAATCCTCCTTAAATCTTAATTATTTTATACAATTAACTTTTCATATTTAAATATTAATGAAATATTCCATGAGGAACATTTGTAATTATTCATGAGCATTTTATTGGAAATATTATAATTAATCCTCAAATAATTTTAAAACCTAATAATCATAACTGAAAAATATTTTAGCAGAAGACAAAATTGATATATGAGTTGTATTTTAGGATTAAGGTTTATATTTATAACCCTAAGTTTTATTAATCCAATATATTGGCCCAAATATATTTGTTTCTTTAGCTAGTCTATCACAGAATTGTATCTTCTTTTTTAAAATAAGAGACTCATTTTAATTTTATTTTTATGGTTTTATTAGGAAAGTATTATGTTCATAAAAGGAAATACAGAGGGGTCTCCCTGGTGACGCAACGGGTTAAATCTCAGCACTACAAAGCTATCCAGAGCCGCTGCAGCACAAGTTCAATCCCCGGCCAGGGAGCTTCCCCTATGGCAGACTTCTCCTGTCTCGCCCGCTGCTCCCCTAAGCAGTGTATTTCAGTCAATCTACCTGTTCTGCTCCCCACTCTGTCTCTGGTGAATCCGCTCATCACCCCACACCTCTGGCCTACACCCCAGCTCTTGTATGCATAAATAAATAAATATTTTTTAAAAAGAAAGACAGAAAATACAGAGAATGAAAGGAAAAGGACTAAATCATCCACTAGCTTACTGCTCATATATATCCATTCTAAATATTTTGGTATATCCTCCTAAGAGACTTACGTCCTTTAAGCTAACTGTTGTATATCATTTTTTAGCTATTCTAGAGGCCCATGGGAGTATTTTTATTCTTTGTAGTTGTGTATAAATTTATAAAAGGTGGTAGCGTAACCTCTCAAATTTTGCAAAGAATAATTCATTGCAAATTTATGCATTTTACAAAAATGAATTTAACCCAAGTTAATTTACTGACATTCCAAAGAACTATTTTTTTACTGAGTATTATAGCTTTAAGTGGAAATCCAATTATGTCATTGCTTTAACATCTCAGATGGTTTAAAAGCATTCCTTTTCATTATCTTACCCTTAGAACAGGTATCAGCAAACTTTTTCTGTGTAGGCTAAATAATAAATATTTTATGTTTTGTGGACCCCACACAATGGTTTGAAATTACTCAGCTCTGCCCTTATATTGAGAATGCATCCTTATACAATAAGTGAATGAATGGCTCCCAATAAAGCTTTATTTACAACAACATTTAATAGCAGGCAGAGTTTGATTACCCCTGACTTACAAAATAATGTACAGAGCAAAAAAAGGTCATTCTCTTCCTATGTTAACTATGAAATCATAGGGCTATTTCTTCAGTTTTCAATTGGAAATTTTTCCTTTTTGTCCATTTGATTGTTATTTGAAAATGCAAAACTTTAAAAAAGGAAACTTAAAAACTGCCTCATTTGAGGAATGTCACAAAAGCTCAGTTGAGTGGACTCTTTCAGCGTGTTATCCCAGACTTCATTTTTATAGTGTGTTGTCAGCTCAAAATACATACCTCTAGTGCTCCTGTTCCTAGTAATTTGGGAAGAGAGTCAGATGATCTAACCACTCAACACTAACTCAGATCCATTTGCCTGTCCAGTTGAATTTATACTTTGGGGTCTTCCTCCTAAAACTCATTAACTTTAGTCTAACCAGGATAATAACACTAAACAAATTCAGATTAAAGACCATTCTACCAAATACTTGACCAGCTTAAGTGGTTAGAGCTGTGGATATTGTAAAATTTCTCTTTGTAACATTTAATTAACATTTTTGTGTGGGTTTCCTGCATGTCTCAATGGTACTGTGATGAGTCAAGTATAATCCACGATACAAAGGCCACACCAATAACCAGAATTCTTGGGGAGGAAGATTATGAAATCATTACCCCCCCTTTTATTTGTTTTTTATTTTTTATCGCAGACATTGAAGGATGTCACAATAACAATGGTGGCTGTAGCCATTCTTGCCTTGCATCCCAGAAGAGTTATCAGTGTGAATGTCCCCGGGGCTTGGTGCTATCGGAGGATAACCATACTTGCCAAGGTAGTACCTTAACAGGCTCTGCTCTGATTTGTACTTTCTGCATTCCTGAATCTCTCTGCCATCCTTACCCAAGAATCTTATCTCTTAGAATGCCTATTCTCAGGACAGTGTGCATCCCTACTCTCTACTCTGGAATCATTTGAAGAACACCGCTGAGAAAAGATTACCAAAAAGCTAATTTTCCTTTGCTTTAAAAAATTTGTGGTTAAAAAAAATAACAAAATTTATCATCTGAACATTTTAAGTGTACAGCTTGATATGGTTTGAATATATTCGAATGGGTGTATAACAGATGTCCAGAACTTTTTAATTTTGTAAAACCCAAACTTTGTAGGCATTAAAAAACAATTCCCCATGCTCCCACCCTCCTTCAGCCCTTGGCAATCATCAGCCTACTTTCTATTTCTATAAAATTGACTAGATAACCATGTAATATTTATCTTTTTGTATTTAACTGATTTCACTTAGAGTAATATCCGTAAGATTTATCCATGTTGTACCATCTGTCAGAATCTCCTTCCCTTAATAGTCCCCTGTATGTATATACCACATTTTATATGTCAATTCACCCTTTGATTAGGTTGCTTTTGCCTCTTGATTATTGTGAGTAATGCTACTATTAATATGGGTGTGCAAATATCTCTTTGTGATATTACTTTTTATCCTTTTGGATATATACAAAGAAATGGGATTGCTGGATCAAATAGTTTCCTTTTTCTCTTTGCTCTTTTCTCTGATTTCTATTATCAGTTATATAACTAATACTCAGTGTAGAGGCCTAAGATATTGGTATAGTCCTCTCTTTTAATAGATAATTAGAATGTAAAATTAAGTTGAAAGCTTTAGGGAACTGATTTTTCTCCCTATATTTATAATATGAGCATCAACAAATCTTGGAGAACTATTTTTTAAAAATCTAAATTATTTATATCTAGACCATTATTTTATTCATCCCTCAAATATTTAATGAACATCTATCTCTGATTTTTTAATACTATATCATTGTTATATGTCCTTACTTATTTATATTGTCCTGCATATTTATGACTGTAATCTTAAGTATTTCTTTTGGGTATTATACATCTGGAGAAGTATGCATACAAACACTAAAGAAAAGCTATCTTTTTTATATTAAGTTAAAGTGGAGTTTATTGTCAGTGTTTATGGTTTACTGGGCAATGCAAAGACAATATAGAACTCCTCCTCAAGTGAACTACCACTGTTTTTATTATCTGTTTTGGGGGGCAGTAATTAACAGTAAAGTCAAAGTAGTAGTGTTATATAATTTAAGCCTATATCAAAGCAGTGTTTTGTCTGTATTGCCAAAAAATTATGTTCTACAAGTTAATCCTTTAGCTATTTCAGTTCATGGAGTTATGCACGACACTTTGAAATAAATGCTTGCTGAATTGAAACTTGAACACATATTTCCTGATTTGGGGAGCGATATATTTGAGGAGTATTATTTGACCACAACCTTGGGAGTTACAAGTCTGATAGTTTTCCTTGAGAATAGCACAAAAAGCTCACATTGTGTGTTATGAGGGTGAAATCTTTTCTCCTGGAAGCCTTCTTACCCTTCTCCCAATTCTGGTTGCCCAGTTCTAACAACAGCCCCTTCCTATGACAGTCCCTGTCTTGTGCAAGTCGGACACCATTGAAGTGAGCATCCCCAAGGACCTGGTCGGCGGTCTGGAGCTCTTCCTGACCAATACCTCCTGCCGAGGAATATCCAATGGCACTCACGTCAACATCCTCTTCTCCCTCAAGACCTGTGGCACAGTGGTTGATGTAGGTTCTCCCTGGAGGACATTTGGGGAAATGATAAAAAGCCAGTTATTTGGGCAGTGGTTGCAGAGGTATGCGGTGTGGTTTATGTCATAGAAGACACGTGGAAGAGTGGAACTCAAAAAATCGCATATCATTCAATTAACACACATGGTATTGAGCATCTGCCATGGTCCTGGCACTGTGAGAATAAGGAGTTAACAAGAACTCTGCCATTTCTGTTCTCAAACAGTCCCATTCTTCCAATATATGCAGACATATTCCTGAGGGCATCAGTGCCAGTGGTAGTGGGAGGCTGACTGCATTCCCTCTGACCAATTCTTTTACTTGAAGAAAGCAACTGATAAAGACGATGGTTCATTTATGAGGCAGCAAATGTCTTCAAGTATTAAAATTGATGGAGGTAAAAAGTTCGTACTGGGTTTTTTTTTTTTTTACAGTGTAAAATCATCCTAGTTTCTTGTATTATCCAGAGCTAGTAAAGTCCCACTGATACTAGGCTTTTACCATTCAGCGAAAACGTTGTAGTCTTTGGTATAAGCACCAAAAAAGGTTAAAATTTACCATAATCATATTGGAAAACATACTTAATCTCTTTGTTCCATGTTGGAATATTTACCTTCATGCATTTATGGGCATGCTTTATTTACATTTAAAGAAAATACTTTCATCCCAGAATCTGTGTGCAGCCCTGTTTTGTGGAATCAGAAAGATATATGAAATAAGATCCTGACTTTTAGGAACATACACAGTAGTTTTGCCATGGCAACACACAAAAAATATAAGTAAGAGGTACACAGATGAGAGGTGGTATAGGAGTCTAGAAAAGGACCAGAGCTGTCAAGACACATGGGACTTGAGTTAGGGTGGAAGTATATGTGTGGTTTGTAAAGACTGAGAAGAAAGGGCATTTTAGACAGAAATAAGTAGGCAAGGCACAGAGATGGGCAATACTTAACATTTTTTTTCTGACGTAAATGGGCAGTGCAGCCTCACTGGCAAGGAATTTATATTGGAAAAGGAAACTGGAAACGTATGTGGGGGTAGACTGTGCTTCTAAAGATCTGCCTTGTGTTTAGGGGAAGTCCTTTGGACTTCATCCAATAGAAATGGGGTTAAGCAGACACTGTTGCTATGAAACCAGAAATACACAGGATAAATAAAAAAGGAGAGGACCAGTTTATATGAGCTCAGTGCAGAGAAACTTGTGATCATTTGATTAAACGAATATTTATTGAATTCAACTAAAAGAAAATTAAACCTGGGGGACACATGGGAAATTTGAGAAGGTGGTCCTACTTTAGGCAAGTTTTAATTGTATGTGTAGATAATCAAATGGTAATGCCCCATGGTCAGCTGGGGTTTCTGATAAGAAAGCAAATGAGGCTGGAGATAAAAAAACTGAAAGTCATCTGCATAAGTGTGGTAGCTGAAGTCCATGTGTGGATGAGTTCCGCACAGTGTCATGTTGCAGCAGGATCACCCGGTCTAGAATTCCAGAAAAAGACAAACAGGAATTCTTTTTTTCTAAAATAGAGCTTTGAATTTGCAGATTCTGCATTGTTCAGGTTTTATGAGTAATACTCCAAAGGAATGTGTGGATTAACCATGAAGTAATAGTAAAACACTACCAGTAAGAGCATCTTGCTAAAAAGAGAAGCAATGAAAAAAGTAAAAAAGCTTCAGGTTTAGGCAACCAAATCTCTAAAGTGTTTTGTTGTAAATAAAAATTTAGAGAATGTTAACATTAAGGGGGGTGGGGGAAGAGGGACTGTAGAAATAAACAAAATCTTTTCCTCTCCTCACCCTGGCCTGGCTCAGGTGGTGAATGACAAGATAGTGGCTAGCAACCTTGTGACAGGTCTACCCAAGCAGACCCCAGGGAGCAGTGGGGACATTATCATCCGAACCAGCAAACTGCTGATCCCAGTGACCTGTGAGTTTCCGCGCCAGTACACCATTTCTGAAGGCTACGTTCCCAACCTTCGAAATGCTCCACTGGAAATCATGAGCCGCAGTCACGGAATCTTCCCATTTACTTTGGAGATCTTCAAGGATAATGAGTTTGAAGAACCTTACCGGGAAGCTCTGCCCACCCTCAAGCTTCGCGACTCCCTTTACTTCGGCATTGAGCCCCTGGTGCATGTGAATGGCTTAGAAAGTCTAGTGGAGAGTTGTTTCGCCACTCCCACTTCCAAGATCGACGAGATCCTGAAGTACTACCTTATCCGGGATGGGTAACTATGTTGTTTCTACGGTATTTTATTCTCAGTTCACATCCAGCCTCTATGTTCACGAACATACTAAGTCATTTCCTAAAACCCCACGGCATTCTTGTAAGCTCCTAATTAGTTCAGAAACCATTTACTGACAATAGGGAGGCAAAAACTGCTGAAAGGGAAATCAAAAACGCCTCCAAGGGGTGGAGCTTGGATGACTGGCTACTCGTCATTAATCCAGATCAAAGACATAGGTAGAAAAGCAAATTTGAGGTGAAAATAGTGACTATGATAATTCCAAATAATAACATTGAATTGTCAATGCCTGCAGCATACATAGAAAGAGAAGCTCAGTGGGCAGTTTGGAAATGCATATCAGGTAGACCTCTCAACAAGGTGAGGACTAGAAATAAAGGACAGAGAATCATCCTATTTATAGCTGAAATTAAGATGCATGAACTTGCTCAGAGAGAGGGGACATCATGAGGGCCAGGAGGGGCTGAACGTGCAAGGGCATGAGGAAGCAGAGGCAGCAAATGTAGACTCCTCTCCGAAGGAGTTGGTTTGTGAAGGAGGAGAAGAAATGCTTGGTAGATTTTAGGAGAGGAAAGGTCACATGAAGTTTGTTTTTCCATGTTTGTTTTGTAACAAAGGAGATTTCCCTGTTTCCTAAGAATTGCTGATTAAGAACTGTAGGTGTCTCAAGGTATTATTGGAAGTCTAGCAGCACAACCACTGCTTACACTCCCAGGAAAATGCCACTGACTCCCCAAACTCATAGAATCTCATCAATGTCTTCCTTTTTCTCATTGTCTAGTGGGACATATTTCCTGTAGAGAGAAATAGTCTAAGAACATCACAAGTGTGCCTTGAGTTCCTGCCCTTTGCTAACTGGTCTTACTGGTTCTGAAATTTCTACTTTGTTTTTGTATCTCAGACTCTCTTATCACAGGCATCTGTGATGCCATAGACACACACACACACACACACACACACACACACACAGATACGTATATATGTGTGTATATGTATGTGTCTATATATATACATATATGTGTGTATGCATATACATATACATACACACACACACATACTCAGCCCTGCTGAAACCTTTTAATGGCTCTTGATTTCCTTTGGTTGTAAATTTGTAACTGTTTCCTGGCCAGAGTACTTCTAGCCTCAGATTTTTGTTTTCAGAATATGACAAATCATAACCCACTTTCTGGGAAAACATGTGACCTGCAATCTCAATAAAACTTATGGCGTCTATTTATATATTTTTTATTCAAACCCTCAGTTAAAACTATTTACTTCTTGTTTTAGACAATTCCAAGCAGGTTTGCTATTTATTTTCTAGACCTTAACATATACAAAATAGCATAAATAGATGCTGTGAAAGATGCTTAAACGTCATAGACAAGAATTCAGAAACACATCAGCGTGCTACTTAATTCACAGGCAAATAGTCCCATCTAGTACAAAATGTATAGCATAATAATGGTGTATATGAGAAAATCCCTCAAGATAAAATCCAGCTCTCAGCTTGACTCACTGTGCCTCACCCTCTGACCTCTACCTTCTCTAAGGTCTGCTCTTGCCTAAGTAAACTACAGGAAATTCCTAAACTCCATTATTCCTTATACTTTCCAAGCTCTGTACTTGCTGCTTCCTCTGCTTGAAATCTTTTTCCCCGCCTTGTCCGATTCTTACTGGACCTTGAAGATTCAGCAGGTTTATTTCTTCCATGAATCCTTCCCTCGTTCCTTCCAAACTGAACTAGAAGCCTTCCTTCTAGCCTTCTCCCTCAATGCCTCGCCAATAATTAGGGTCATTAAATATTTGTCAAATGAATTATTGAACAAGCATTTATCATAATAAGTTTGGGTCTAGTCCAAAGCCCTAAAATAAACATAATTCAGTTTACTTAAATTTATAAATTGTTTGATTATTCATTGACCTCAGCTTAAACTTAAATCAGGCTGGTTTCCTCTGATATTTAACACATCTGATTTACATCCTCCAGTTTTAGTTGGCACGTGTTACAAGAATACAAAACAATTTAATACAGATCTAAGCACAGTAGAATTCGAAACATAATCTTCAGAAAAAGAAACTTATTGAATCCCAAAATCAAATGTTGCACAAGTTTTAGATAATCATCTACTTTGGGTTATCTTATACTGTAACTTCATTACTTTCCTTTAGCTCATTAACTTGGTGTTGACAGAACTAGCAGTCTAATCACAGCAAATACCAAATCGAGAGTCAGAATTTGTTTTGGGTTCTAGTCTGTAATATATTGCCCTAATAATTCTGTCTATTTTATTTTCTCCTTTAGAGAAAAATAATAGTGTTTTTTGGTAAAGATATGTTGAAAATGCTTAGACACTTGGTGGAAAGTGCCATTTTAATATAGTGTTACTATTATTATCATAGATACTAAGCTATAAAGTCTTTGCCATCATAGATCATATTAATCATCTTTATATCCTCTGAGGCACCCAGCAGAGTACCCTACGAAGATTGTATATGCAATAAATATTTATTATAGAACATAATTGGAAGATGGCATATATTAATTTTATGCTTGAAAAGGAAAATGACTACATAAATGCAAGAAACAACAGAAACCACATCATTCATTTGGATCCTGTTCAGAGGGAAAAGTAGTAGTAGTAATGCAAGTCAAGATGCCTTATTTTTAAATACTTTTATTGGATTTTTCAACTTCATTGAAACAGCAATTAGCAATGAACTAGAAAGTGATCTGTATGTGTGTGAAGAAAGTATCCAGTCTCATAGACTTTCATATTTGGTCCCCCCTTTTTGCTGGCTTTGTAGACAGGAACTATTAGGAATCCCTAAAAAGGAAACTATACCCAGAAAAAAGTACTTTAGAATTCAGAATGGAAAAGATAATATAAGTGTGACCCTTGACCTTAAAGGAGAAAAGACTTAATCAATGCTAAACCTTCACCTCAACCTGGAGAGTAAATAACACTGTTTTTCCCCCAGCTAATCCCTGAGGTGAGTCTTGGAGTTTCACTTCAAGCAGTAGACCTGAGATTATAACTCTCAAACCCTATCAAAATACAGTTTAACATTAAATTTGGGAAGAGGAACTAAAACAGAGGTAAGTGGGTCCCCCCCCCCAAAAGAACCAGTTATTCTCTAAGAAACTTAGATCTTAACATAGATTTTTGATGCATGAATTAGGGTTGCTTACCTTTGAATACCTTCAAAGATTAGTGTCCATTAACTAATTATAAAATTTAAAGTCTTCTTAAACCAATAGTAAAGCACATGAATTCAGAATTTCATAATTTGATATATTACAAATGAAAATATAGACTTTCTAAGAAAAGGTATCTTTGAATTAAATTTTCTGTTGATAATACTTCATTACATGGACTTAGTAGGAGGTCCTTGTGCCCAGTTTTGTGACAGAGCTGTTGAAATGGGACAGACAGTGGTAATGAGCAGGGTTATGTCTGAAGATGCCTTCACAGGGAAGGAATTGCACGTTCCCTTCATTCTCAGCATGCTTGAGTGCAGTCCAGCTTCCTCCACCCATTTTGCCTCTCCTTGAACTGGAAACACATTGGACTGGATTGTTTTTCCACCTCTGTTTAAACAGTCAAGTCTTACGTGGTACCCTGTCCTACTTTCAGCTGTGTTTCAGATGACTCAGTAAAGCAGTATACGTCACGGGATCATCTAGCAAAGCACTTCCAGGTCCCAGTCTTCAAGTTTGTGGGTAAAGACCACAAGGTGAGCAGAACACCTTTACCTTGTAACCCCACCCCCACTGGAGCCTTCCTTAGTGTTCCAATTTGCTGACATTTTACAAACGCACAGAATCTGCATTACCTCTGAAAAATATTGTAAAACCAGCCATCTAAAAGCTTAAAGTTTCATGAATGTCACAATTACCTGATCCCTCCCCCCAATAAAATGGCTGTTCCTGTTCAAAGAAAATACTGTATGATCACAATTTAAAATCCTGTAGCAGGGCCTCCTTGGTGGTGCAGGGCTTAAGTCTCAGCGCTACCAAGCTATGGCCAGCCACTGTGGCATGAGTCATGAGTTGATGGGCCAGAGAGCTAACCCACATGGCGCAGCAAACCTCTGCTGTCTCACCTGCTGCTCCCCTTACCAGTGTATTTCAGTAAATCTGCTTGTTCTGGTCCCTACCCTGTCTCTGGTGAATATTCTCACACCCTGCACCTCTGACCTACACCCCAGTTCTTCTATGCATAAGTAAATAAAATAAATCTTTAAAAAAATAAAATCCTGCAGCAAAGTATGTTTGAAAAAGCTGATGTGGTGGTCACACAGCAAGTGACAGACAGAAAATTCACAGAAATGACAAATAGTGAAATGTTCAGTAAAAATAATGCTTAAAATGCCAATTAAAACAATTATAAAACACTTATGAATGTTGAATTTACAGAAGTTATAATCATAGCTTTGTAAGGCTATAAAAGGAAGTAAACAGATATATACAGACAACTTTATGAAAAGTTGCCAGAATATGAAATAATAACCATAAAATCATCTTGTTCTTTTATCTAAGAATTCCAGTTCTGACAGGTTCTCAAAAATAAGCAATAAAAAAGAAAAACAAGATATTCGATGTATTTATAGAGCATTGTTTTAGGGGGTGAAAAGAACCCAAACAATATATTAATCAATGTAATGTTAAGCAGTTAGTAAGATAATAAACAGAAAAAAGATCTATGAAAAAATTGTCATAACAATATACATGCATATTGAATATGCAACTTTTTGAAGTGTATGTACAAAGATAGAAGTTATAAGATTAAGGCCTCCCTGGTGGCGCAGTAGTTAAGCCCTGCACTATGGAGCTGTCGGCAGTGGCGACGCGAGTTCAAAACCCCAGCCAGGGAGATTCCCCATGGTGCGGCAGACCTCTCCTGCCTCACCTCACCTGCTACTCCCCTCAGCAGTGTATTTCCATTGATCTGCCTGTTCTGAAACCTGCTCTGTCTCTGGTGAACCCTCTCGCCGCCCCACATCTCTGGCCGTTACCCTAGTTTGTATGTATAAATAAATAAATAAAATCTTAAAAAAAAAGAAGAAGTTGTAAGACTATATAGAAAAGAGGCTATATATACTACGTTAATGTGGAAGTATTTTTGTTTTAGCACATTTATTGAAACATTTAACAAGAGGAAGTTTTTTAGCACATTTATTGAAACATTTAACAAGAGGAAGTTTTAAGAGACCATCAATCTTTCCACACTGTATTGAGTGAATTCATGTCCCTTCCAGCTACATCTCTGTTCCAAGACAATTGCTAACCATTGTGGCTAATCATGATCTCTCTTCTCGGCTAAGCAGCATGCTTTATGGATGTAGGGTTTTTAATTTTACACCCATGGGACTCAGACTGTTAGCCACGACATTACTAAATGTGTGATTTTAGGCAAGTTCCTTCTCCTAAGTCACGATTTCTTTATCGGTAAAATGGGGATGCAAATCTTTACCTCAAAGATTACTGTTTACATGAAACGAGATAATATATATATAATATTGGTATATAGTTTTTAGTCAGGCCTCACAAGTGGCAGCCGTTATCCTTGTTTTATTAATTTTCATGATGGTCTTTCCAGGAAGTGTTTCTGCACTGCCGGGTCCTTGTCTGTGGAATGCTGGATGAGCGCTCCCGTTGTGCCCAGGGCTGCCACCAGCGCATGCGTCGGGAGACAGTGGAAGGAGAGGACACAGCTGGTGCACAGAGCCAGATGCTGATAGGTGGCCCAATCAGCATCGACTGGGAAGAGTAGGATGACCCAATACCTGAATCCTGGTTTCATGCTGCTCACCTCTTTGGAACTTCTCCCCACAGCCTTTGAGAACATCAGTTGATACCCTAGAACACTGAGCTTCTTTAAACGTCATACTGTGGGTCTCGATAAACTCCCAGAACTGACTCAGTCTGCTTCTGGCTGAGTCAGAAAAGGTCACCTCACAGCTGACCAACCTGACCCAGAGGGGGCTTCATCTTCCTATGTCAAAAGTTATGTCCATGCAGAAAACAGCTCCCCCATTTCTTTCCTATGACAAAACATATATAGGATGCAATAGGATCACTGAAATCCAAAGTCATATATAATATTTCAAATTAAGAACTTAAAAAACTGAAATAGTTGTTTGAAAGTATCACTTAAATACCCAGTGATTCCTTAAATATGTAAGTAAGTATACTTGAAATTTCAATTCGAATACAGAGAAGTAATAGGAGATTTGGAAATTTATCAGTATAAGTGTGCACTAAATAATACTGTTTGGTTTTTCTCTTTCACAGTATTTTCTTTTGATGTTTTAATTGTCTTAAGTGACATATTTTCATTTAATAAATTCATTAACATCAATTGAAGTGGTTCAACGACTGAACTGTAGGCAAAATTAAAATTTGGTATCATGCCCTGTTTTGGTTTTTTATTCCCTCACACTAACACAATAGAAAAAGGCATAAAATTATATACCATGCTCTATTTTGTAAGTGCTTAGTAAATTTTATGGAAATAAATATCCTAAAACACATAGATAAATCATATCTATAGTTAAATCCAATTTTTTAATATACCAATTAATTTTATGGGCTTACATAGAAAACAATTTTTCTTCTTTATCTTTTTAGATATATCTATGACCAACAGTTCTTTTTTTAAAAAAAAATTATTTATTTATGCATACAAGCTGGGGTGCAGGCCAGAGGTGTGGGGCAGTGAGAGGGTTCACCAGAGACACAGTGAGGAGCAGAACAGGCAGACTGATGGAAATACACTGATGAGGGGACCAGTGGGCGAGGCAAGAGAGGTCTGCTGTGCCATGTGGGAATCTCCCCAGCTGGGCATCGAACTCATGCTGCAGCTGCAGACAGCTCCACAGCATTGTGCTTAACCTGTTGTGCCACCAGGGAGGCCCAACAGTTCTTAATTGAACCAGTAAAATTAGTAAAAAGAAGAGAAAGGAGAAAATGATCTAGATTGGGGATGGATGGCTTTTTCTGTAAAGGGCCAAATGGTAAATATTTTAGTCTTTCCAGGTTATATGGTTGTTGTCACAACTACTCAGTTTTACTCAAAGCAAAGGAACAGACATAGACAAATGTGTTCCCAAAAAAGCTTATGAAAACAGGTGTTGGGATTTTGTCAGTCCCTGACCTTAGTGTCCTTCAGCCTTCACAGTGTATTTATAAAAGAGTATTTATAAAATAGCAACATGTACATATTATCCCCCATAGAGTCTTTGTGGTTGGTTTTTTGTTTTGTTTTAATGCTCCTCAAGTGATTCTAACACACCAGAGTAAGGGCTAAAAACCACTATTTAGGGTCTGACCATTGTCTTTCACTCCCTCAGATTTCATGGACTTTTCCTAGCTGTCTTCAGTGGCAATTTTTACAAAGTACTTCTTAGGTCCTAACATGATACTAACATCACTAAGTAATTAGAATCAACAGGAATAGTTCACAGAAGGAAAAAATGGAATTTCAGATGCCCAATTCCATCTGACTTCTCTCTCCATTTGGCCTTAATCAGGTAAGTCTCTGACTTTTACCACCTGTTTTAATCTCTTTAGCACTAGTGAAAAATAGTTGTTATCATTGGTAGAACTTACCAGATTGGGTTCTGTTTTCTTCTAAGTGAAATGGAAGCATATTGGTGATAATGGAATTCATTTATCTCTTTTCAAATTTTCTAAAAAGTATGTTTTATTAAATGTGAGATGACTACTGGAAACTGAAATATGAACCAAAGGAAAGTCATTGCCTCCCAAATGACTGGACTCTCCAATATTTCACATACAAATATATAGGAATCCCAGTATTTTAGTCTTTAAGAACTGAATTTCCAAGTAAATAAGCTTTGCTTGGAGACACCATTGTTAAAGGTTTAGAGACACTCCATGTCTTTTTTCCAATTCTCCTCAGAGGACAGGATTCACTTTTCAGCTGTAGAACAATGTTTCCTTCCTCCTGCTTTGTGTTATCCAAACTTTTTCAGGAAGGGATGAGACACAACTGTCACACCACCATCTCCAAGTATACAGCTGTGGTGTCACTGAAAACCAGGAGGGAATCACCTCTTCCTCATAACTCTTCTTTTTCCTCTTCTGCACAGATGCAGGCTGCCCGTTGACTGTTCATAAATGGTCGGCAGCCCAATGTCCATACAGTATTGAACACAGTGTCAGCCAGAGAATCACAGGCTACTTGAAAAAGATGAAAAGAAAATATAAAGGTTAATATATAGGACTACCCAAGTAGTATGAGTAATTTTGAAGAGGAAACATATTTCCCAGCATGATACCCAGAGAAAAGTAGAGTCAGCAAAATAAATGCAAAATTAAAAGGAAAACATATTTAAGAGACACTTTTTCAGAGAAACTCACACCCAAACCAGTAAAGCAGAACATACTTTGGCATGCCTTTTATGGGCCTCCAGGTCAAAACCATGTTTAGCAATCAGAATTTCCTTTACCACTTGCTTACTACATGAGAAATCTACAGTTTTTGCAAAATACTTCCTCAGGTAACACTACTATGTTTCCTATAGCTTTCCTTGTTCAAGTGTGGGGTGAAAAACCATCTATTCATTGAAAAAGCATGAGTGTACATTACTTATGTTTATACACCATCCTCTTAGGCATCAAGGTTACAGAGACAAAAGAGAATCCAACTCAAGGATTCACAGTTTGGACAAAGAAGTGGACAGGATGACCAGGTAAACTGATAATTATATCAGGATGGAAATGACCCCAAGGTGGTATGAAAACCTCAGAAAGGGTCTCTCTCTCTTTGGGGTAAGAGTTATTAGGGAAGGTATATCAAAGGGCTTAAGTATCCAAGTTTAAACTTCTAAAATGATCAGGGAAATGAAGCATTGATACATGTTACAACATGAAGGTATCTTAAAAACACACAAAAGATAACATATTAATGATTCTGTTTATATGAAATCCCCAATAGAGAAAACCACAGTAACAGAAAGTAAATTAGTGGTTGGAGAAGTTGTGGGTAGTGGGGAATGAGGATTGACTATTAATGGGTATGGAGTTTCTAATGAAAATCTTTTGGAATTAGATTGTGGTGTTGGTTGCAAAACTGTGACTATATGAAAAACCACTGAATTGCACACTTTTAAAAGGGTGAATGTTGTATATGTGAATATAGCAATAAATAAGCCTTGTTTTTTGAAAAGATCAACAAAAATAGCTAGACTAATCAAGAAAAAATGATTCAAATTACTAAATTCAGGAATAAAGTCAGGACATTACTAATGAACTTACAGAAATAAAAAGTATTATAAGGATATATGATCAGAAACTACATGTCAAAAATTAGACAACTTGGATGGGCTGAGTAAAGTCTTAAAAAAGAATAAATGATATAAAGAAGAACTAGAAAATATGAATAGATTGCTAGAATATACAATTTCTAATTCAAGTGCTAGAATTAGTAATTTAAAACTTCCTCCAAAGAAAATCCAGTTTCACATGAATTCACCGGTGAATTTTACCATTTAGAAAAACTTAATAACAGTCCTTTCCAAGCTCTTCCAAAAATTAGGAGAGGATGATTGCCCAACTCATTTTATGAAGTATTATTCTGCTACCAAAACCAGGCAAAGATATCACAAGAAAAATAGACTATAGACCAAATCCTCAGCAAAATACTACTGGCAAGATCAATAGAATTAGAGTCTGAAAATAAACCCTGCATTTATGGTCAACTGAATTTTGACAAGGGTGCAAAGATAATTTATTGCGGGAAAGACTAGTCTTTTCAATAAAAGGTGCAGTAACAACTGTATATTCACACACAAAATATTAACTAAAAGTGGATCGTGGACATAAATGTAAACGCTGAAACAAAATTCCTGGAAGAACATATAGAACTTTATAACCTTGGGTCAGATAAAGCCTTCTTTCACACAACACCAAAAGGACAAGCAACAAAAGAAAACAATAATAAATTAGATTTAATCAAAATGTAAAACTTCTGTGCTGAAAACAACCTCATCAAGAAAATATAGAAACAACCCATAAGAGAAAATATTTCAAAATCTTATTTCTCATAAAGAACTTGCATCTAAAATTTATGAAGGACTCAATAATAAAAAGACAGATCCAATTTAAAGAGTGGCAAAGGATTTGAGTAGACATTTCTCTAAAGTAGATGTACAATGGCCAATAAGCACCTTAAAAATTAAAAATTTTGCGACATCATTAGCAATCAGGGAAACACAAATTAAAATCACAATGAGATACTATTTTATACCCACTAAGGTCTGTAATAAAAAAGATGGATAAGTGTTGATGAGGATGTGGAGAAACTGGAACCTCAATAAGTTGCTGGTAGAAATATAAAGTGGTGTAGTGGTTCTGGAAAAGTGTCAATTACCTAAAATTCAAAAGCTAGTTTGAGTGATTTCTAAATACAGAATTATTATATAACCCAGAATTTCCCCTCCTAGACATATACTCAAGAGAAATAAAAGCATGTCTCTATAAAAACTTATAGATAAATGTTCATAGCAGCATTAATAATAGGAATAATAGTAGACAAAAAGTTGAAACAACCCAAATGTCCATCAGTTGGTGAATGGATAAAGAAAATATATTCTATCCACAGTAGAATGCTACTCAGCAATAAACAAGAATGTGATACTGATACATGCTACAATATGGATAAGCCTTGCTAAGTGAAAGAAACTCTCTCAGAAGATCACATATTGTATGATCCATTCATACGAAATGTCCAAAATAGGCAAATCTATAGAGGTAAAAGGGAGATTAGTGGTTGTTCAAAGTTAAGCAGGGAAGGATGGAATGGGACAGGTAATGGCCATTTGGTTTCTTTTGGGGGGGCGATGACAGTGTTCTAAAATTGACTGTGGGGCTGATTGCATAACTTTGTGAACATATTTAAAAAGCATTAAGATGGCTGAAATGTATAAAACATGACTTATATCTCTGTAAAGTGGTTGCAACAACAAAAAATGAATGATTAGAGTGTTCTAAGTAGAGGGCACTGTAGGGACAGAAAGATGGGGGTCATCAACCCAAGTTGTTTGGAATGACAAGTTAGGAAAGAAAAAGGTATGTTATATCATAGAAATAAGATATGAATGAATCAGAAATGGCTATGATTGTAACACTGTGGAACTGGGACTTAATCCCAAGAAGAGGAAGGATTTACACGGAGAGTGGGAGATGACCAGATTTGTGGTATAAAAATATATCTGTTCCCTGTGGGGAGAAAAGATTGGATGGGACATACAAACTGGGTTAATTTTCAGTAACCAGGGAAGTAGTATATCAAAGAAATATTTAGGAGAAAGAATCAATAGGCCATTGCTTGGAGGCAGTAACTTGACCTGACCCTATGTTAGCAGCAAGAACTTTTTCACTCTTGGTAGGTACAGATAGGATAATATCCCCTTTTATAGGGTCTAATTAATTATTCATATTTTCAAGCCCTCACACATTCACTTTAGGACTACACTCTAGACATTGATCTATAAAAAGTTCTAAGAGCTTTCCACTGCTGACTTTCTCAGTGGCATATGGCCCATTCTTTATAAGTCTGAATTTCAAATGTTACCGTCTAAAAATACTTAATGGTAATACCTAGATGTAATGTTCTGGCTTAAGAAACTAAAAGATTAAAACTTAACCTAATATGACTTAGGAAAAAATAACTTAGGGTATCAGTGCTAGAAATTGAGTAGCTAACCAGTTGTTTAAAATAGTTATTCAAGTATATATATCTTTACACAAAGAAGATAGATTTTCAAAATATTCTTTTCTGAATTGAGAATAAAATTAGAAGAAAAGGGGCTTAGACCAAAACAAGTAGTCCTAAACAAACAAACAAACAAACAAACAAGTAGTCCTATATGGAATAACTTCTGATATGGAAAATTATTTAACAGAGGAATGAATAACTAAAGCCAGTAGGACAACTCTCCATTTCTTAAAGGATGGATTTTTATATCTCTCGGAAGGCTCCGGTGGGGCCTCACCCATCAGGAGAGGTGCCAGCAGCTCCTGGGCAAGAGAGCAAGAACTTTAGTGAAGAAGTGCCCAGAATCTTCCTTTGCTCTTTTTTTGGTATTGGTCAGTTTTCTATAAAGAAAGTTCAATGAGTTCTAAAGGTCCTTTTTGAATAGAGACTGGCTAAATTTCTGGGTGGAAGCAGGAATAAAATTCCTGCTCACAAGCCAATGTCCTTAAGATACCTACCTTCCACGTTGGAGACAAAGCCCAGACTCCGCTTTAGGTCAGAGCAGATAGAGTGGAGACACCATCGGAATTTTGCATCGCAGCGATACTTGTTGGCACCGCAAGTGTCATAACAGACGTCCAGCTGGTTGCAGCACTTGGTCATTGCTGGAATGCCTAAATCCATCTGGAGGAAAGCAAAGACAAAAAGAAAAGGAAGAAACTGCCACGTTTAGACTAAGGACCTCAGGCAACCTTGTCCACCTTGTTATTATCTTGCTAGTTTTCAAATTCTGGTAACATATTCAGATGAATTCAGAAACACCAATGTCTCAATGGAACACGTTGGGTTAATAGTCACGGGAGGTGAAAGTTTCAAACATGATTTGGTTATTAGTTTAATAATTCTGAATGGCCCATTCTCCTTTTTCTCTTAGATTTCAGTAATTTTCAAATTCACAGGCTACTACAGTGATGAAAATAGAAGTCAGAAGGTAATCAAGAGGACAGAGCTGTAGGACTTCTAAATTCAACTAAAAACCTATGTTGTGTGAGATTTTGTTTGCACAAAGGATTCCAAAGCTAGGAAGTATGAAAACTTAAGCCTCAGTTCATCAAGAGACCACAGTATTTATCAGGAACAAATCCTCACAGCTCAGTTTTAAGCCTATGGGTGTGTTCATATGTCAGAACTCCTGACCACATAGTCCCTGACTACAAGGGTACTGTGGTGAGATGACATAATCTCACACAGATGCACACACACATTTATTAAGCATCTTATAAGCAATTATATATATTGTGGCATAAACTAAGTTCATAGGATGCCACAAACAGAGTTATCAAAGAGGATTTTTTTTTTTAGAGGATTTTGAAAAATGGAGAGAGGATTAGTAGAGATAAGGGCAGACTTAGACTGTCGAAGGTCAAGAAAAGAAATAATGAGTAAATTATATGTCAGCAAGTCAATTTGTTTAGTCTTTCAAGGGTCTTAGCTGGGAAATATGTATGTATGTATGTATGTATATATGCATGTATATTTTTTAAAGATTTATTTATTTATGCATACAAGAGCTGGGGTGTAGGCCAGAGGTGTGAGGTGGTGAGAGGATTCACCAGAGACAGAGCGGGAAGCAGAACAGGCAGATCTACTGAAATACACTGCTGAAGGGAGCAGCGGGCAAGACAGGAGAGGTCTGCTGCTCCATGTGGGAATTTCCCTGACCTGGTATCGAACTCGTGCTGTAGTGCGGATAGCTTCACGGTGCTGTGTTTAACCCGTTGCGCCACCAGGGAGGCCCTGTATGTATACATTTTTAATGAAGGAGAAGGGCAAGTTGATAGATGACCTTGACTTCCAAAATAAGTAGTTGGATTTGATCAAAACTCTTAGGCAAGGAAGGGACATGATACAACAAATGATAAAAAATAATTCTATATTATATAATAGGGTGAATCTAGGCAGAATCTTTTGCAGTTTTGAAAAGATGGATTTGGATGGAAGTTATGAAATCTAATTTCAGCTTATGGGTAGGGGTTGATACATCAGCTATTACAGATCCTTTCTACTTGAGTCTCCTTAAGTGTTCTCTTACTTGAACTTTTATTCCAATGTCACCTAAAGAAAAATGTTAATTTTGACAGTATAAAATGCACTTTTAAACAAAAAAAAATTACTACATTAGAGATAATTTAAGTCATTGTGCTAGACAAAGGAATGCACCCTGCAATTCTGGGTTAATTCCCATCATCTGGTATCTGAAGAAAATTACTTTGCTTCTACCTCACCCCTAAAATTAAAAATATATCTTAACAGAAATAACTGAGAACTAGATGAGTATAGTGGCTATCATACAATTCAACTATTGAAAATTGTTGAACTAATTCTAATTGATATTTGCACCAGCAAACAAAACATTACTTCTAAAATAGAGTGTATGCCACGTCCTTGGCTAATAGATTGATATCAAGTATAATATATTAGCCAAGAAATGTATAATTCTCTAGGATAACTCTATATTTGATGTTTCTTCTGTTTTCAACCCCTTCTTGATTATTCTGGACAAAGCTGGACATACAATTGGGCATGTTGTAATGCACCTTTCCACAGATACCATAGACTTACATATTTATTAAAAAAAAGTGTACAAAGCTTAAAAAATAACCCTTGAAAGGTGACTACAGAAGTAAGCATCCAGAGTGGGGAGGGGGAAATAAGAAGGAAGGGCAAAGAGAAAGGAAGCACAATGGACTATGGTAGGGGGACTATGGGTGATTTAGTGGTGGGTGCACTATGGTGGCAATACCTGATGGGGGTATCTTAATATTACCTCAATTAAAAATAAATTAATTAAAAAAGAGGTTAAAAAGAAAAATGTCTAGCCAGTAGCAGTCAAGTTTCCTTTTATAAGAAAATGAATATTTTCAGATACATTTCTAATAAATGGAAGAAAGCTACCTAGAGGACAGAGGACCTTTTCATAATTTGCACAAAAATGTTATGTGGGTGAGCAGTGTTTTAGTAGAAGAATTAACATTATGCTGCTTAGGCAATTATTACAAAATAAAATCTTTTGAATCAGCAGTGAAATTAAGGTTACCCTTTGAATTAAGACACAATTCAAAGTCATAGTCTAAATACAAAATCCCTCTACCTACTTTTTATATAAAGCCTCTTTCCAAAGTAAAGGACTTCCAGGAATTCCTGAAAGAAATTCATGTATTGTTTTTAGGGGAGAATGACAGTTTGAGGGATGGTCAGCAGTGTAATGGTAAGTGTTTAGCCAGTGACTGGATGTAGTGGTGGGGGGTGGGGGGTGTGTGCATGTTGTGTGTGTGTGTGTGTGTGTGTGTGTGTGTGTGTGTGTGTGTGTGTGTTCATGTCCCCGTGAGGCACAACTGATGTTTGCAGTGGTGACTTTAAAGTTCACTATAGAAGGGCTTACCTGAGGGGCGCTGCCTCCTAAGAAAAGGAAATCACCCATTTCGAAAATCATTTCTTTTTCCCCATATCCAATTTAAAATGTTTAATTACATTGCTCAACTATACTTCACAAGGGATCACATCCATAACTCTTGGATTAGTGCTCGGTAAAACCAATCAATTAAGAAAATAATGATGGTGGTACATACACTTTCTGGTACCTTGAGACCCAGGAAGTAGGAGCTGCAACCATTGGGTTCCTGAGGCTTGTAGCCAGGTCTGGGCATTGGTGCCTTTCCTAGCAGGAGAAAGAGAGGAAAGAAGCAGGGAGAAATGTTAAGAAACTAAACATTCATTAAATTAAAAATGATCTAAAAGCATATCCAATTTTTTTCTTTAAAAGTCAGGTTCCTCACCAGATACTCATATCAAATAGATGCTGGTGATAATGCTATTATAAAAGAGTAATAACCTTCAGGCCAGTTTGGCATTTTTCTCCTAATCTCAAAGAATTTTATGATCATGTATTTACTAACAATTCAATTGTGTCTCAAGTGTATGACAAAACCAAATGAAAACTCAAAGTTTCCTATTCTACCCACTGTAACATCACACACCATGAAAAGAAAAAGAACACTCCCTGACTACACACTTAGGATAATAGAATTATAAAAGTACCGCAAGATTTTTTCAGAATAGCTTGAAGAAAATTTCACAAGATTTCATAAATGTAGGCAAAGCATTATTAACCAACAGGCAAAGAAAACACCCCAATATATTAGCTGTTTGTATCGCAGAACTAAGCAGAAACCATCTGAAAAATTTTCTTGCTCTCTCCTACATGACTCTTGAGTTATTTCCTGGTTTTGTAGCTGTGTGGAGAGAAACTTTGTTAGTTGTAGCAATGGTAGTCATCACAGATAATGATAACCTTGACCGGAGATGACCACAGGACAGTCATCTATGACTATTTTTTTAAAAGATTTATTTATTTATGCATACAAGCTGAGGTGTAGGCCAGAGGTGTGGGGTGGTGAGGGGATTCACCAGAGACAGAGTGGGGAGCAGAACAGGCAGATCTACTGAAGTACACTGCTGAGAGGAGCAGTGGGCCAGGCAGGAGAGGTCTTCTGCACCATGTGGGAATCTTCCTGGCCGGGTATGGAACTTGTGCTACAGTGGCTGCTGATTGCTTCACCGTACTGAGACTGAACCTGTTGTGCCACCAGGGAGGCCCATCTATGACTATTTTTATCCCATTCTCCAGATAAAGAAAATGGGACCAAGAGGCTGCATGACTACCCAGTCATATGCAAAGGGGAGAATGTAGAAGATAAATCCTGATCTTCTGTTTGTTCTCCAAAGTCCACTTTCTTTCTCTACATTTCTTTGCCTCTCTTTAGGAGATACATGGCATAGTGTAAGACTGAGGAAACTAAGAATTAATCCTCAGAGTGAGGTACATGACGTTTCTTTTTTTCTTCAGTCTTTGACAGATTTTTTAAAAAATAATTTTTGCAAAGCCATCCCATTCTTTTTTTTTTAAGATTTAATTTTTTTATGCATAGAAGAACTGGGGTATAGGCCAGACGTGCAAGTGGGGGTAGCATGAGAGGCTTCACCAGAGACAGAGTGGGGAGCAGAACAGGTGGAGTTACTGAAGTACACTGTTAAGGCTAGTGGGCAAGACAGGAGAGATCTGCTGCCCCATGTGTGGGTTAGCTCCCTAGCTGGGGATCAAACTCAGGTCGCAATGGTGATAGTACTGAGACTTAACCCCTTGGCCACTAGGGAGGCTTGGGTATTTTATTTTTAATTATCTTGTATTATAAAATATTTTAAAACTGAAGAAGAGTCAGAGAAATACCCATGTACTCACTATGCAAACAGTGATTGTTAACATTGTCAAACTCACCATAATTATTTTTTGTTTAATTAAATGTTATAAGTACAGTAGAAGTCATATTGTGCCCCATCTTTGTCCTAATTTTTAGACACTAAATGCATGCTTTAAAGCCTTATTATTCCTCAAAATTGTCTTCAGTATTCTTGGAGCTTTATTCATACAGGAATTTTAGAATCAACTTAGTATATTATGCAAGAGATATTATCAGTATTTGGATTGAAAATATGTTGAACTTATATTGATTTAAAGACAACTGATTCTTTTAGAATATTCTATCTCTGCAAATACGGGCATAGTATAGGTTTCTATACTTAGGTCTTCTTTTATATCCTTCAATAGAGTGTCATAATTTTCTCATGTATTTATTCTATACAGACTGTATTATTCAGATGCTTAAACAAGATAGAATATTTCATTAAAAATCCAGTAGAAAGGATCGTAGATTCATGTGGTAAACTGTACTTTTCTGTAGCCCAGGCTGCTTCTAACTGACATACCAGCCCTAGCACGCAGCCCTTGCTCCTTTGGTCTAAGATGAAGCTTCAGCCAACATATTCCGATGATAAGCAGCAGGACAGGAGGAGGAGGTAGAGGTGTCCCAGCCCTTCTTTTTCATAAACACACTCTAAAATGCCACATACATTTCTTTTTCTTACTGCCCTTTGGCCAGACCTTAATCAAATGTTAATACCAGGTTGCAAAGTATGGAGGCAGCATGAGTCTAGCTTAAAACTGGGAGGATGGGTTTACTGCTCTAGAAAACAGATACAGGGTCGTAGGGGACAATAGTCTGTTTAGCTGTTTGTAGCTAAGGCACAATATGTATAAGATTGTGGTCCATGGCGTATACCTTTCTGTATTGTCCCAGTGTTGCTCTGTGTGACCAAAAGATTATCACAGAAGTGGAAGTATGTTGCTTCAAAGATGAGGTTATAAAAGATCATACTTCTGTCTTATATTCATTCTCTCTCTCTCTCTCTCTCTCCCTTCCTCCCTCCCTCAGAAACTATGTGATATACTTGCTGTTCAACAATTCATAACTATTTTAGTTGCCATTATGACTTAAAACTTCTTTTCCATGATAGCTTTTTATGACATCTTTGTTGCAATATAATTCACATATTATACATTCACCCTTTTAATGCATACAATTCAGTGAGTTTTAGCATATTCATAGTTGTACAACTATTACCACAAAGTAATTTTAGAATACTTTTATAATCCCCCAAAGAAACCACATACCCATTAACAGCCATCTCCCTCTCCACCTTTCTAAGCCCTAGACAATCACTAATTGACTTTCTGTCTCTATAAATTTGCCTACTTTGGACATTTTGCATAAAAGAAATCATACCATATGTGACCTTTTATATCTGGCTTCTTTCATAAAGTTTTCAAGGTACATCCATGTTGTCATATATGTCATTATTTCTTTTTTATTTTTTATTGCCAGAAAATATGGAAGACATTTGGGCTATTTACACTTTTTTTTGGTATCTTGACCATCTGAAAATATAAATAATGCTACTACAAACATTTGTATGTAGATTTTTGTGTTTTATTTCTTTATAGGATTTCTTTAAAGAAATTTCTGCATTATGTGGTACTCTGTTTTACATTTGAAATGTTGGTGGTCATGTTTCTGCTTAGCTTGCAAACAAACATGCCTGCAAAAGTGAAATAATGACAGAAAAATACCCTTTTAAAACAAGGAAAAAACAGATTTTTCTTAATTAGTAAGTTGTGTTGCAGAGCACAGGCCCACATATTCTCAAAGTGACTTCTCACAACCTGGACCAAAAAGTAGCCATAGAAAACAGAACTAAAATGCCCACCCAGCTCATGGCTAAATACGCGACATTTGGAAGTAAGGAATACTCAGTGTTGTTGCATGTGTGGACTAAAATTCTAGTTACACTATGATTCAGCAAAAATCAACCAATCAGACAATACCAACTTATATTTTTTAAATACTTCCTTTGTTCTCCAACATCTTAATATTGCTTAAAACTCATCCTCTGGGAGGCAACTTGAGGTTTTCTTCTTGCCACCTTGCCTGTTGATTTGCAAGAAATCTCTTTCTTTTCTCAAACTCTGCTATCATGATAGTAACTGGCCTCTATCACATCGGTTAAAAAGCCCATTGTTCAGGAACAATTTTGAAGAATTGTCAAATCCTTCAAATTCTGCAAAATTTTACATTTTGCCAGCAGTCTAAGTAGGTTCCAATTCCTCACATTCTCACCAACACCTGCTATTACCTACTTGCAGTCATTCTGGTGCATGTGAAGTGTTACCTTATGCTTTTTGTGTTTTGCTAATGTCTAGCTATAGTGAGCATCTTACCATGTGCTTATCGATCACTCAGCCTTTTTAGAGAAGTGTCTATTTAAGTTTTTTACCCATTTTATAATTAGGGTTGTCTTTTTGTTGTTGAATTATAAGAGTTCTTTATGTATTCTGGATACAACTACCTTGTCAGATACTTGATGTGCAAATATCTTTTTTCTCTTCTCTGATCTATCTTTTCAGTTTTTGATGATATTCTTTGAAGAACAAGTTTTAGATTTTGACAAACTCTAATTTGTCTATTTTGTTTTGTCTTGAGGTAAAATTCAAATAATATAAAATTAACCATCTAAAAGTATATAATTCAGCAGTATTCTATAGATTGTTTCAGTCTAGTTCCAAACATTTTTATCACCCTTTCCTCTAAGACTTCATGGTCATTAAGTAGTCAACTCCCTCTCTCCACTCCTCTCAAACTCTGGAAATGACTAATATGTTTTTAGTTTTTAGGAATTTACTTATTCTGGATATGCAAATTAATGGAATCATACCATATGTAATATTTTACTACTGCCACTTTTCACATAATCTTTTCACAGTATATGTGTGCTGTGGCATGTATCAGTACTTCATTATTTTTTATGGCTGAATAATACTCCATGCTATGAATATAAGACAGTTATTTATTCATCCATCCATCTTTTGGCTATAATGAAGAGTGCTGCTATGAAAAATTGTGTACAAGTATTTGTTTGCTTATCTATTTTTCAATTATTTGGGATATATATACCTAAGGAGTGGAATTGCTAGGTCATACAGTAATTTTGTGTTTAACTTTCTGAGGAACCATCAAGCTGTTTCGGAGAATATAAAAACTTACTGTTTTCTTCAGCAACTGTACCATTTTACATTCCCACCAGCATTGAAAAAGGGTTCCCAATTTCTCAAAATCCACACTGCAGTGTATTTGGATGTGGATTGTATATCTTTATCCTCGTTGGAACAACCTGAAAATTTAAGGGTTTTTTGTTGTTGTTGTTGTTTTTTACCTCTGGAGAATTCTCAGCCATTATCTTAATAGTCTCTTTTCCTCATTTTCTCTAGTTTCTCTTTTTAGGCTTCTTATTAACAAATGGTGTATTTCTTCTATTTGTTCTTCATGTATATCTTAATCTCTTTTTCTTGGTTTCCATTTTTTCTCGGAATGAAATTTTGACTAGCTTCATTAAATCTATTTTCCATTTTATTAGCTCTAGATTGACTAATATTCTATTTAACCCATCAACTGACCTTTTTCTTTCAATGACCATAATTTTTATTTCTTGAAATTCGATTTGACTTTTCTTTTAAATTTGTGTATTCATTTTCATTTTTAAATTGTGTTCTTTTTAAATTGTGTTTTCTATTTCTCCTATTTCTTTAATAATTTCAAAAGTTCTTGCTATATTAGCTGTAGTTCTTGGGTAGCTAAATCTTTCATTTTTTAAAGTCTTCTGAATCTTTCTTACGGTGGATTAATTTTTTCACATGGTGTATAATTTTTCAGTAGAGTTTGTCTTTCTAAAGGAATTCCTGTGTCTCGGGTGATGTGCTCCAGAGTAGCTCCTCAGTTGCTTTGGCCATGGCTCTAGGAGCCTCATGGTAGTTGAGATATCAGTATTTATGTTATTTCTCAGTTGGGATCCCCTCATCATGCTGGCTGTATATATACAGAATACACATATGCATAGAGTATGCACATGATTAAGATTTTTTAGTGGGGGTTGTTTCTTCTTCCTCCCAGCCCAGATGGATGGAAAAGATCTTGTTGCTTCCTCAGAAGGTTGGGAGAGGTTATCTAATGCCTTTTAAATAAACTGGGTAGTTCCCAGACTCTGAATTTTATACAGGTTGTTCAGTTTCATTTTCCCAATTCCTGTAAGTGAAAGTTACTTTTCCTCTCTTTATAGAACATTACTATTCTTTTCTCAACTCCTAGAGTCTCTATGTAGGCCACAGCAGCATCAGCTCCCACTCACCGTTTTAATATTACATTTCTGCTCCATTTTTGGAACTTAAAAAGATTTCCCTTTATTTCATGCTAGCTTGAGTGTATATTTTTTAATGTTATATTTTCACACAGCATTTCTTGTCACTTGTAATGGGGAGGCACTGTACTTATTAATGGAGTATTGCCAGCCGTCTAGTAATCCCTACAGTACTTTTCAACTTTCTTAAGAATTATAACTTAACATTGATACTCCACTAACTTGCTATGAGTGTGTACCCATGCATGACCAGAGCACAGAAAAGTGGGGTAATAGGTAAAGTGTATTAAATAACATTAGTAATTGAATTACACATTTGCAAATGATCACATTGCACCATCCGATTAAATGTATATTGTCTCTTAGAGATGAGATTATAGTGATTGTAGTTTTTCTTCTGACTGTTCTTTTACAAATAGTCTAGGTATACTAGCTTTGTAGAAATTAGAGGGAAATTTTTTATGAACAATAAAAAAACCCCCAAAAGCCAGTTTAAGAAAGGAAATAATAAAATCAAATCAGAAATAAATGAAATGGAAATTAAAAAAAAATCCAGAAGATCAATGAAACCAAAAGCTGGTTCTTCGAAAAAATAAACAAAATAGACAAACCACTAGCCAGGCTTACAAAGAAAAAACGAGAGAAAACACAAATAAATAGGATCATATATGAAAGAGGAGAAATCACAATGGACACAGCAAAAATCAAAAGAATAATCAGAGATTACTATGAACAGCTATACGGAAACAAGTACAATAACCTAGAGGAAATGGACAAATTCCTAGAAATATACAATCATCCAAAACTAGACAAAGAAGATATAGAACACCTAAACAGACCAATCACAAGTAGTGAAATTGAAAGAGTAATTAAAAACCTCCCCCAAAACAAAAGCCCAGGACCAGATGGTTTCACAAATGAATTCTACCAAACATTCAAAAGCAAAATAGTCCCTTTATAACACAAACTCTTTCAAAAAATCAAGAAGAAAGGCGTACTACCAAACACGTTCTCTGAAGCAAACATTACTCTAATACCAAAACGAGACAAAGACAACACAAAAAAAGAAAAACAGACCAATCTCCCTAATGAATACTGATACAAAAATATTTAACAAAATCTTGGCCAACAGGATCGAACAATGCATCCAAAATATAATACACCACGACCAAATGGGATTTATTCCAGGGACACAAGGATGGTTCAATTTCTGAAAATCAATCAATGTAATCCAACACATCAACAAAAAGAAAAATAAAGACCATATGATCATATCAATAGACGCTGAGAAAGCATTTGACAAAGTGCAACACCCATTTATGATAAAAGCCCTTGAAATCCTTGGGGTAGCAGGAACATACCTCAACATAATAAAAGTTATATCCGACAAACCCACAGCCAATATTATCCTCAATGGTGAGAAGCTGAAGGCCTTTCCATTAAGATCAAGAACAAGGCAAGGATGTCGACTCTCACCATTGCTTTTCAATATAATACTGGAAGTCCTAGCCAGAGCAATTAGACAAGAGAAAGACATTCAAGGGATCCAAATAGGAAAAGAAGAAATTAAACCATATCTATTTGCAGATGATATGGTAATATATATGCAAACCCCTAAAAATTCCATAGAAAAACTACTCAAACTCATAGACCAGTTCAGTAAAGTAGCAGGATACAAAATCAACGCACAAAAATCAGTAGCATTCCTATATGCAAACACCCAATCTGAAGAAGAAGAAATTAAGAGATCCAGCCCCTTCAAAATCGAAACCAAAAAAATCAAATATCTGGGAATAAATCTAACAAAAGACATAAAAGACTTATGCAAAGAAAACTATAAAACACTATTGAAAGAACTAGAAGAAGACACAAGAAAATGGAAAGGCATCCCTTGCTCATGGGTTGGAAGGATTAACATTATCAAAATGGCAATCCTACCAAAAGCAATTTACAGACTCAATGCTATTCCAATAAAAATCTCAATGACATTCTTCAAAGAAATAGATTGAATACTGATGAAATTCATATGGAACCACAAAAAACCTCACATAGCTAAAGCCCTCCTGACTAAAAAGAAAGAAAATGGAGGAATTTCACGCCCCGATTCCAAACTATACTACAAAGCCATAATAATTAAAACAGCATGGTACTGAAACAAAAACAGACACAAAGACCAATGGAACCGAATAGAATACCCAGAATTAAAGCCACATATCTATGAACAACTAATCTTTGACAAAGGAGGAAAGAAAATGCAGTGGAACAAGGACAGTCTATTCAATAAATGGTGCTGGGAAAACTGGACAGTCACATACAAAAAAATGAAGCTAGAATACTACCTCACACCCTGCACAAAAGCCAACTCAAAATGGGTAAAAGACCTGGAGATAAGACCTCAAACCATAAAATTTATAGAAGAAAATACAGGCAAAACTCTACACGACATACATCTCAGAAAAACCTTTAAAAGACACATCCCCCAAAGCGAAGGACGTGAAGGACAAGATAAACAGATGGGATTACATCAAAATAAAAAGCTTCTGTACAGCAAAAGAGACAACCAAAACTAACAGACACCCAAACAACTGGGAAAAGATCTTCGCACACAATACAACCGATAAAGGTCTGATAACAAAAATTTACAAGGAACTCACACAACTCAACAAAAACAAAGCCAATAATCCACTCAAAAAAATGGGCAGAAGAGCTAAAAAGACACTTCTCCAAAGAAGAAAAGCAAATGGCCAACAGGTACTGGAAAAAATGTTCAACACCACTTATAATCAAGGAAATGCAAATCAAAACCACAATGAGATACCACCTCACACCTGTGAAGATGGCACACATTAAAAATACAGGCAACAACAAATGCTGGAAAGGATGTGGAGAAAAAGGAACTCTTCTACACTGCTGGTGGGAATGCGAACTGGTCCAACCACTATGGAAAGCTGTATGACGGTTCCTCAAACTGCTAAAAATGGAACTTCCGTACGACCCAGCAATACCACTTTTGGGAATCTACCCAAAGGACACAAAAACACTAATTCAAAAGGATACATGCACCCATATGTTCACTGCGGCACTGTTCACAATAGCAAAGGTATGGAAGCAACCCAGATGTCCAAAAATAGATGATTGGATCCAGAAGATGTGGTACATATACACAATGGAATACTATTCAGCATGGAAAGAAGATAAACACATGCAATTTGCAGCGACATGGATGAAATTAGAGGGGATCATACTCAGTGAAATAAGCCAGAAAGAAAGAGAAAAAT
>PVIJ01015595.1:0-36091 GCA_004024925.1 Scalopus aquaticus
CATGAAGGTTTATTTGGTTTACCTCAAGAAAGATCACTGTTACTCAAAACAAAGAGAATGGTACTAGAAATCATAAAATGAGACTCTCAGGGTTTAACTCAATGCCAATAATAGAATAGTTATTAATTATAGTACATCTACATAGTACTTCATGCATACTACATCATGAGTTAATCCTCACAGGAACCACATGATACACATATCACAATCTTCCTCTTCTAGATGATTTGTTAGTCTACTCCAGCTGCCATAACAAAATACCATACTGGGTAGCTTAACAACAGATATTTATTTCCCCACAGTTCTGGAATAGAGATTTAAGATCAATGAACCTTGGTCAACCCTGATGGGACCAACCCAGCAGGGTTGTTGTCTGGTAAGAATTTTCTTCCTGGCTGATTGACAGCTGCCTTTTCACTGTGTCCTCAGATGAGAGTATGGGAGTGAGAGGTTGTGATAGTGTGTGACAAGGTGGATATGAGGCTGTGGAATGTGTGAGAGGGTTAAGAATGTGGAGAATGGGAAAGCGTGAGTGTGAGGATATGTGAGTATGAAAGAGTGCATGAAATAATGAGAGTGAAAGAGTGTGAGGATGAGTGTGTGGAGTGTGTGAATGTGACAGCACGAGTGAGAAAGGGCATGAATGTGAAAGTGAGAGAATGTGAGTATGGGAGACAGCATTTGAGTTTGAGAAAGTGAGTGTGAGTGTGTATGAGACTGAGTGTTTAAGTGGGATAGTGTGACTGTGTGAAAGTGAGTGTGAGAGAGTGTGGGAATGTGAATGTGTGAGAATGCTTGGGGCTTCTTCCCCTTCTTATAAGGGCATTAGTCCTACCAGACTCCACTCTCATGATCTCATTTAACTGTAAGCCTTCCTTAGAGGTACCATCTCCAAATGCAATTGAATTGGATGCTGGAACTTCAACAAGCTAGGGATTTGGGAGACTACAAGTCGGTCTATTTTAATTGAGAAACTTTAGACTGACTCTCTATACCTCTCCAACCTGCCATGGGTACTGAAAGGCAGACCTCTGGGATCAATGTCCCAGCTCCCTCTGCTTAGAGTTGGGGGTCAAACAACTGGGAGCCATCAGCAGGGGAACAGAGGATGAGAGGCTGGAGTATTTATCCCCGTTTCTCATCCTGCAAAGTCTTGGTCATGCCTCCTGTTGGGTGATCCCCCTCCCACACCTGTAATTCTTGCCCAGGGTCCACAAAACTGCCTTCCCTGTCTCCAGCTTCCCCATGCTGCTAATTCCAGGGTGCTTTACCACCCCTGAATGTGTGTATCCCAGCAAACACATTTGCAAGAAGTGCCTTCATTAGACTCTTTCCAATTGTCTCTTTTTAAAGTACCATCTGTTTCCTACCGGATGTTAATACAATAATAAGTGGTACCCAGGAGAAAGACTCTCGAAACAGGATTCTGAAAGCGCGCACATATATCATAAAGCACCGATAACTTCTTTTCCAGACATGTGGTGGCATTACAATTACTCCAATCATTACTGGCAGCAGCAAGGTACGGCGCATGGGTCCAGAGAAAGGAACTGGGAGATAATTCAGCTGCCAAGACAAAAATTTCACACTTATTCATTAAGGCAACAGAGGCCATTACAACTATCGTGGGGCCAAATGGTTATTTCTGACTCCTACACAGAGGACCCTGAAACTTTTAATCGAAATTCAAGTAATGGGTATAAAATCAAAATGCCCTATGACAAGAATCTCTTATCTCCTGTGACCACAGAACAGATGTAGTTGAGGATCAAGTGCAGGACCTGATTGGAAGGGTTATAAAGACGCAGCATGAATTACTGGAAAAATCTGCCAAGTCTCTTAGGCTAAGGGAGGGGCATTGTTACAGGGCAACATATATACTAATGAGACTGAGAATATAAAACCTCCAAGTGTCCCTTGATCTCCTTTGCTGGAATCAGTCTTTGCTCCATTAAAAAAAAAAAAGGATTTTTTTTTAATAATTTACTCCTTGAACATTTGACTTACATGAGATGCAAAATCTCATCACCATGCCATCCCTCATTGGCTTCAGGCCTGAAAGAAAAGTTACATTTTAAAATAGCTCAGAGAGAAGTAGAAAGCCCAATCCTAGAGAGACATATTATGTCATACCAAAGGAGAAATAGGATGTCACCAACTGGTATCATCAGGAGTCTGACTGGCATGTATAGGAGTTGTCTCCAAGGGTGTTAAAGAAAATAAAATGTATGGCTTGATTATCAACATGAATGCACTTGCCTAGAATCACTAGCCAGGATTTATATGTGTTAGTGTAAGTTTGTGTAAGTGCCTGAAGTAGTTTTTGGTTGGGTGAACGACAAGGTTGGACTCAGCGATGCTACAGTCTGTGTATTTGAGGAGGGTATGGGAACATTCAATTTATAACCAGTTGGTTAGAAACATGAGTAACAACTTAAAACCTGAGATTTTGAGAGTGGCATCTGAAATTTGGAGGAGGTCATTTTTATGGGACTGAGCCCTCAAACTGTGGGATCTAATGCTAACTCTGGGTAGATAGTGTCACAACTGAATTAAATTATAGGACACCCAGCGAGTGTTTGAGTATTTCTGGGGTGGGAGAGGAGGAACCCACACATTTGGTGTCTGCATTGTCAGAGTAAGAGTAAAGAAGGAATATGTCCCTTTTCCCTATTCAGTTGACAAATTTATTGTATCTGTATACATTAAAAACCCCATTATACATGTCAGTTTTGCTTTTAACACTCAAAAGTATTTTAAAAGAACTTGAGGATAAAATATTCCACTGTATCGACCCAGTTATATACCAGGTCTGTTGTTCTTCCTTACTTCTTGAAGTTTCAGTTTCTCTTGGGTATCATTTCCCTTTGCCCTAAAGAAACATCTTTATGTATCTTTAGAAACATCTTTAATATATCTTTAATGGCAGATCTACAGCAATGAATTATCTTAATTTTCCTTTATCTAAGAAAGCTTTTATTTAATCTTAATTTCCTAAGGGTATTTTCACTGGAAAGTTGAGCTCTCTTTAAGGTTGGGGGGGTGGTTGTGGGGAGGGGGCATATATGATGATTCCCTTTATTCTTTAAAATAGAGAGGGCCTCTAGCTAGAAAGAGTAGGGTTTCTAAGCCCCTGCTACGTATTTCCAGGACTCAGTCCAACTACCAGAAAAAGCCAGAAAAGTAATGAAGGAAAAAAAACCCACAAAATTTATCTCCATGACTGTCATTATTCAAGTTGCAACTTTTCGCCCTAATCCACCTGCTATTATTTACAGAACCCTGGGGTTGTTGCTTTTTATACTCCACTCCGGAATTTTAACAGTAATGGTTAGAAAAGAGAGGCTGAAGTAAATTTACTCCATCATGGCCTCTCAGGAAGTGTGACCACCCTTTTTTCATTCTGTTAAGCCATTCCAAACCTTAATGAAAGGCAAGTTCTTTAAACACTTCTGTTACCCCTTTTGAGTGTACCTTATCTACCCTACTGGGACATTGACAGCTGCCAGAATCAGGATTTGAACTGACCCATTCTGATTCTGTAATCTCGAACTCATCATGACTTTCTCAAAATTGCTATTAATTTAGTCTAATATCTCAGTCATTGCTTTCAAAAATTTTGAGTGGTTGGGCAGACAATACCTGAATCCATCAAGTATAAACCATTCTGCTTTTGGAGAATTATGGTGATGAAAAATTCTTCCTCATATTGTCAATGTTAATTTCTCTAGCCATTGAGTCTATTTCTTGTAGGTATATATTATAGTTTCTATTCCCCATTAGACACTAAGGATCACTACAATGAAACTTCTGAGATATCTTTTTTTTTACATTGTACATTATTTTAATAACAAACAACATAGATTAACTTTTTCTAAAACTTTTAAATTTTGATAAACTTGAATGTTTTTTAAGTTAGAATAATTACTGGCAAATGAAAGTTAAATTCTCTTGGTTTGATATAATTGGTATTCTGTCAGAATTGATGACATGCAACTTCATTTTACTTGGGTTTATTAATCAAAAGATCTCATGTTTTCTCTATGATTATAAAATCTGTAAGCAATAAAAATAGCTTAAAATTTAAATAGATGTAAATGGGACAAAAGATTTTAGGTGAACTCAGCAATAAGACCAGCTTATTATCTTAAAAATAGTTTTCAAAGTTTTTTTTTTTTTTTTTTTTTACAATTTATACTCTTAGAGTTTATTCTAAGTCAATTTAAAGCATGGAAATTCATTGGACATCTATATAATTTCCAAATATGATCAAATACCTAAGCTTTAATTACTAAACATATTTACCTCTAGCTTCTTACTTTAGAGGACCTAAAAATATTTGGGCCTTTTGTCAATCTGAAGAATGCAGGTGTGATAGATAATTCCCTTTTGCTTACTCTTGGTTCTCACTGGAATTGAGACTTTTAAGGGTTAAGAATTATAATTAATGTATACAATTAAACTTACTAGAAATAATAAGGGAAATGAAAGTTTGTTCTAGAGTGAGGCTGATTACTTAAAATCACAGAACAAAATCTCAACATAAAACAGGAATTATAGATTTGTAGAAAAGGATTCAAGAAAGGAATCTTAAGTGTGATCAAGCTGGGTTAGATTTAATTATTATATTTCTAATAGACAGTAATATTTATAGTATATTTTTATAAAAGTAAAAACCCCAATTTTTTTTCATCTGTTAAATAGACCAAGTTGTCTCCTCTAGGTAAGTTACTGTGAAAGGTTTTTCTTACCTTTTAAGTAGTATATATAGGAAGCAAGAATGTTGTGGTGTTATCAAAATATTTTCATGTGCTTCATGACATTTTAAAAGCTCTATCTGTATTTGCTTTTTAAAGTTTTTCATGGTCGCCCTGGTCAAGTGGATTATTCAGTATTGTTTCATAATGATCACCCTTTTGGTCAAGAATCCAAAATCTTTTGATACTTTGACAAACTTCCAAAATCAAATCCTAATGAAGTCTTTTTGACCTTCAAATAACTGAGAATTTCTAGAGGGCCCCTGAAACTTCTCAGAAGATCGGCTCTCTCTCCTTATCAAAAGAGTTAATAAAATAATTAGGCTTATTTGGTGTATTCAGTTACATAGTGAGCATTACAAATGCTCAATAAGACACAATACCAAGTATTATTTATGTTTTATCTATATAGGCATTAATGTAAGTTGTAGGAAGTTGCATGAATTTCCTAGAAGTCTGATATGACCTGAATATCTTTACATGTAATCCTAATAATTATCACAAAAATAACCAAAATCTCTTGTTAATTGCATTATAATCAACTTTCATCATACCTTTAACTTTGACCATTGTTAAGCTTTATATGTTTGCAAGAAGTTATTACTTTAGCAAAGGAGTTCCTACAAAAGTCCTTTGCTTTCAAAAGGATACATGTAAAGGACCTTGACAAGTATTCTAGAGTACAGGTTTCTGATAACTTTAAGATCATGAAACTGAAATGGATTTAAGAACACCTGGTCTCTTAACTATAACAACAATTTGGTAAAGCATACTGGGTAGGCTCTAGTTCTTTTTTTCCTGAGGATTTGTTATATGCTTGAAAACTGGACAGGATCCTGAATTGTTCTAATTTCCTCAAATATCTGACCACAACTCTCCAAACTAACATTTTAGATTTTCACACACCCTTCTGATTTGTAATCACTGAGAACAAAATTGCCCTTGAATCTCCTTGGAAGGGACTATACCAGACCCTCCTCACTAGCCAGATGGCAGCCATATATCAGAGACTCCAAAGTATGGCTACATATTTCTCAATTAAAGAAGGTTGCACAGAAACTAAATACCTACAAACCAAATTGACTAAACAGATTAGCTGACACTGATGTAGACAATGGACAGACACTTCATACTTTAACACCCTTTCTTTCCTGATTTCCTTTATTTACTTAAACATGAACCTGGCAATATAATGTCTTCACCTTTATCCCTCAGATCATTACTAAATGGGGCATAACCTCTTAGACTTGGGTTTTCCATGATGTTGATTTTGTAGTTTCGCCTACCACAACTTCTTCCTGATTCCCAATGTTTCCATTTCTCTTCACTATTGTGTCACTCTCCAACCTTAAGGGTCTATTTCCTTGCCTCTGATTAGCAACCCCAAAACTGGGGAAATCTGCATCCATTATTATACAAAGAGAGGGACACAAGGCAAGAACAAACACTTGTGTAAGCCACAGACCTTAGATTTTACAGGCTCCTGAAGCTGAACCTACTCCGTAACCTTTGAAGATATTGCAGAATCTGCTACTAAATCTTTCTCCCAACAAAAACCCTTAGACTCTCAGGCCAACTAAGAGTTGTAGATCTTGATTATCTTTTAGCTAAGCAAGGAGGTGTCTGCTATAAACTACACCATGTGCTGTACTTGGATTAATACCTCTGGAGAAGTTGAGACTCAATTACTAAGGTCACTGAGTAAGCCATTTTACTTTAAGGTTGAATCCTGTAGCAAAGTATTTCTTTGATTGGTGTGGGTCTTTGGGACCCAACCCTGACCCTGAAGCTTACTACAAGCATTGGGATTATCCTTTTATAACTTTAATAGTCCCTCCACTCCCCACTCTGTATTACACGCTCTCAAAAGCTGTACATGCATGAGTGTAGCCACTAACCAGCAAGCAAAAGAGCTCCCTGAGACTGGAACCTTCGAGAAGAAGAGGACACAAAGAATGTGAACCTAAGGTCATGATCTAAATAATCTACGACCACCACATACGAACTCAGGAACAACTGTGAGAAGGGGTAACTGGGCACGGTGCTGATACCTTCAATTTTGATCAAAACTCTCAGCTAGGCTGAATATTATCAAGAGGGGGTAAGTGTTAAAAAAAGGAAAAGAAAAGAAAGAACAGGTCCAAAATGGAGACCTTCATGCCACGTCCTCAGCCAGAATACCTAATCTCATTGCAGTTTCAACCTCTCCCAAAAGTTTAATCCTAACTAATTAATTTAGAATTTCCTGATCAGCACTCCTGAGATCACTTGCATAAAACTCTCCTGCTTGCCCCTGAGCAAAAATGGTTTTCCCTGATAATGGTCAACTCTTTGCTCCCTGCCACTTAACAAACAACACATGAGAAGCAGCAACTAATTTGGCCCTGCCTAAAAAAAAATCCCCAACCTCACAGGGAGATGCACCTATCTTTTGTTGGCAAATAAAGTGAGCAGATAAGACTTCATTGGGACACATGGAGAATAAAGACTGTGCGAACTCCACATCCTCTCACCTGTACCATATCCCCTGATGGAAAATCTGGTGGGGCCATTTATTTTAACTAAAAAGTAACAAAATATATTCTTTTGCTCTTGGTTCTGATTGTTTTTTCACTATCCAGCAGCTTAATGATACAGAGTCAGTCAATAACATTTAATAAAAATTGTGGTGCAGATAGTGTCAACCTAAGTAAAGAGGTAAACTGAGGCAAGTTCAAATTACCAGAATTGAATTTATTAAGAAGTAAAGAGAAATTGTAATTAGAAAATACGAAGATTATTGAGGGTTTGGGGTGAGCTGTATTTATGGGTACGAAATGCAGACAAGGGGGTGTTTAGTCATTTTGTTAATTTGTCCTACGCTGCAAGGACTCAGAAGCAGAGGTTATAATTTAAGATTTCATATGGAGTTTTAGTAATCTGCTTTCCCCACATCTGTATCTACCTGTGTCCTATTTTCAAATTAATGGCATAATTTTCCACTGAATTTCACTCAATTCAGAACAAAGGGGTTATCTGAGTGGCTACCTTCACTTTATCAGCTATTTTCAGTAAGTCAAGTCCTATAAATTCCTCCTCACTGATATATCTGTCACAAATCTCTCTGTCCCTCTACTGTATTTTAATTCCAGCTTTTACCACCCTGTGCTTGAACAATTGCAATCACAACCAGGAGGCGTATTTCCCAATCAGGGAACTGAAATGATTCCCAGTGAAACTGAGAGGTACCTGAGGACTCCAAATCGTTGAGGGAACAACCCATTTTGCCCATTCTAAAGGTCCAGCCATCTGCACACATGAAAGAAGGTAATCACTCTAGTGTGCTCAAAGTTCCTTAATCAGTGAAAAGTTCAAAAGGAAGAGAGAGAGAGAAGGAGAAGGAGGAGGAGGAGGGTACTGCTCAAATTCCAAAACTCCAGCTCAAACTCACCCATCCCCTCATGGGCAAACACCAAGCCAAACAGGTCAGGCACAGAGCTACCAAGTCACCAGGTGAACAAGTTCATAGGATTACCCAGCAGGGAAAAACAAGCAGCAGGTTCAGATGGGCTCAGGAAGTGGAGAGGTACCACAAATTCACAATGCCCCATCCAACCTGGATAATCCACCATGAGGCCAAGATGACTGCCACCATGACCCTTGAAGAGCCCACCCGCCAAAACCACCCACTATGTCCCCCTTTCCTCTTTGTTTCACCTCAATATATATCTCCGTTGCTCTTGTCTCCCTCCCAGCAATCTCATTCAGGAAATCGGTTCATGGCATACTGGGAGCTGCAATCCAAGGTGTCTGAGATGTCGGTGCTATGGAAGTGGAGGTAGGGGAAAATGGTGTCCTCTTCCATGGCCATGGTGATGCTCCTCCCCATTATAACACAATGTATATCTAATTTATTTCCCAGTCAGTGAAGCTTCTCCCCACCCCACATCCAGTCTATCTCACCACTGATGTGATCAGGTTACTCTGCTGGCTCAAAACATATGACACCTGTGGAAACAATAATATCTGTGGAAACAGAATATGAAATCAGAAATGTTTCTTCAAAATAAAAGAGAGAAATGTTCCTTTAAAAAGAGAACTAGTTTATATTTTTAAACAAGTTTTAAATTTTAGAAGTTAAAAGTTCTCTTAATTCAAGTACCGTATTGTAAATTACTTCTCCTTGTGGATAAGGGAAGCTCTGGGGGAAAAATATATCACTCAGGGAGCAAAACAGATATCCTATTTGCTAGCTGATCAAACTGGGTGAAGATCTAGAGTAAGATTAGATTGATCAAGCTGGATCTGTTCACTATTTTAAGTAGCATATTTCTCCAGTGTTTTTCTCCCATTTTCAGAGTACAGAATTAATAACTGCCTTGCTGTATAACTATCTTATTACTCACATAACAAACGCAAACCTATATATTTGTCAAGATTTACATGGGTAGAGGAATTTTATAAGTCACAATTAACAATAGTTTAAGATACAGTTCAGGAACTTGTGATTAACCATCTTGTCTAAAATAGAATCCCTTTAAGGTTTTATCCAGCTTTATTTTTCTTCTCTGTATTTATCATCAGCAAACATTTTGTCCATATTTTTGTTTCCACCAGAGTGTATGTCGAAGGGCAGGGGCTTTGTTTTACAAAAACAATAGCACCATTTGTGTTTTACTCGTTTGTTTATATTCCTAACGCAGTGAGTGATAAAAATTGAGCCTTCATACCTTGTATGGGTTAACAGGGGAAAGTGAAAATAAATTTTAAAAATGTACTCCTTTGTGGAGCGGAGGAATGGCGTTTCCTTTACAAATTTCGAGGAAATGAAACATCTAGTCTCCAGAACAACCCTGAAAAAAAGGCAGAGACTGTGTCAGAACTATTACGCAAGCGTGAAAATGTGCCCTGGTCACAGAGCAATGAAGCTGATAGGCTCCAGTCTGAAACAATCACATTTGACACACTGTATCACAGTTAAGTTCCTCAGAAGGCACACAAATGCGACAAGAGGAAAGGAACAGGGACATGGGTTAATTTTTAGCTCTCACATCACTCTCTTTCAATTTTTAAATAATATTCGTAATGACTACAAGTGAAAATGTTGCGATAAATACCTAGATAAGCTCCTTCTTTGCCCACAGCTAGAAGGCCCAAAGGCCTTCTCCGCCCACATCCAAAATGGACATGACTGTGACTCTCCCAATAATCTCCCACTGGCCACGCCCCACAAACAGGAACACCCGCCCCTCATCCCTAACGTGCCCGCCCCTTCGGTCAGAAAGCTGCTCATGATTGGCTAGCCATGGAGTTTGCAACGGATGTTACCTCACGTTGTGAGCTAGAGGATCAGCGCGCGCAGTGACAGTAAGGCGTGCGTTGAGGTTCAGGGAGTTGTGCGCATCTGCATCTCGCCGGCCCGGAAGGGACACTGCGCGGTTGAGGTGACCAGGTTCTGAGGTAGGGCTTCTCCCGTCCGACACGCACCGGAATTCCACTTTACTACTTACGGCTCGCCCGGCGGGGCAACTGAGTGCGTCTTGGGAGGGCTGGAGGCTGTGGCGCTGCTGGCTGCGTCACAGCCTGGCAGAGCGTCAGGGTCGTCGTCTTGCGGGTGACCGGGTGGATGGGGACGGCGGCTGCTAGGACAGGGTATGTAGGCAGCGTCTCACCCTCACTGCTTTTCTCCTTGGGCGGCAGGGTGCTGAGTCACCCCCAGGGCCACGCAGCCACCGCCCAGGCAGATAAGAGGGTGTCTGAGGCGGGGTGTTGTAGAAGTGTGCTTTGACTTTGGGAGACTTGAGGCTCTGTGCCTCGTTCTCGTCCGAATCTAGTGAAGTGGGTGAACTTTCTCGGGGTACTCAGTTCTTGAGCTCATCAGTACTCACAGAAGCGTACCGGGTCGGTAATATTTTACGCATTTCATAACAAAGGCACCTAAGTCTCAGATCAAAATTCGTAGCCTTTGGAGAAGGGAGATTGCCGTCCAGTTCTGTTATACGACATAGAGCTCACTGTTTGAACTGGGCCTCTTTCCCAGAGCGTGGCCCGAGGACTAAGGAAGATACACAGTAACTATAGGCTGAGATGATGTAATAGTGTGAAAGCGCTACCAGTCGGTGTTTTGCCAAAGGCCATCAGCCCAGTGTCCTACACCCTCGCAGCTCTAGTGGAAAGGCTGAAAGTACAGTCTTTGTTTTGTTTTTAAGCAAGGATTTTCAGCTTTGGGGGGATGCTGCATAAAATACATGTTGATACTGTTTCCCATTCCTAGAATTTCGAATCATTAGGACCTAACTAAAGTGAGACCCGAGAATCTACATTTTAAATTGCATCCCAGATGATTTCAGTACCTTGAATATTTGTCTTATTTTGAGGGGAAATTATTTGGCATGTTTAGCATAAATTTATGATTTGGTTTTCCTTGCTGTTTTATAGGTTTATAATGCAGTATGACCTCGAAGAGTTAATTTGCCTCTTCCTTGGATGATATTTTCCTCTGCTCAAAAGCTATAGTCTTCTCTTAAAATTTCACATTGAATGCTAGTGTAAATCTGAACTCAGCCACATTTATAAAAGCTGTCACACATCGTGTGTGTTAGTCACATAATTTATGCAGTCACATTTCCTGTTATTCAGACTGGGATTTAAACCTTATTGGGTAGTCTGTCGAAAACTGGGTTCCATGGAGTGGATTTCTTGAACTATAAGTGGTAAGCAGAGACTTCATCATTGACATTTTAAAAAGCCACGTTATCCATCATTTCTACTCAAAAGTGGTTGACTCCTTCCTGGTTTTGGATCCTCCTTGACCTTCCCACTGTTGACTAATGGATTTTTCTTTCCATCTCTGTTTTTAGCATTTAAGATCTGCTTGGTAAACCTGGTGCACCATCATGCTGGCCTCAAGACTTGTGTGTCTCCGGACACTACCTTCCAGGGTTTTCCACCCAGCTTTCACCAAGGCCTCCCCTATTGTGAAGAATTCCATCACAAAGACTCAGTGGCTCTTAACACCTAGCAGGGTAAAAATATCTGATATTTTTGTCTCTCTATTCCCTGAGACCTTCATTTATTTATTTATTTGACAGTGTGAAGTTCTTATACTACCATTAGTGATATGCTGTAACAGTCCTGATAATATCCCAAATTAGTTTTTTCTTCCATTAGTTTTTGTATCATTCTGCTCCATTCTTAACATATAAAAGAGATTAAAAAAAGAGCTCTGTAACTTTTCCGTTACTTACAGCTCTTGGAGTTTCTTTAACAGAATTTTGGCTAAACTTGTGAGGAATTGAGAGCAAATTGATACAACAAAAGAGTCGTGGACCCTATGATCAAAAGTTTAAGAAGCTGGGCCTCCCTGGTGGTGCAGCGGTTAAGAGCTGCCCTGTGGAGCTGTGGGCAGTGGCGACACTAATTTGACGCCCAGCCAGGGAGATTCCCACATGGCGCGGCAGACCTAACCTGCCTCGCCTGCTGCTCCCCTCAGCAGTGTATTTCTGTCGATCTGCCTGTTCTGCTCCCCACTCTGTCTCTGGTGAACCCTCTTGCTGCCCCACGCCTCTGGCTTGTACCCCAGCTTGTAGATTAAGTAAATAAATATTTTTTTGAAAAAAGTTTAAGAAGCAAGGAATATAACCATTTGGCCAATAGCTTACTAATCAGCTACTGAAGATACCCATTTCAGCTTTTGTTTGGAGAATGGTCAAACAAATGTCAGGTTAGAGAGAAACCCATTTCCTTTCATAATAGGTTTCTGTAACAGTCAAATTAGAAGGGACATGTATTTTGGAGTTGAGGGGTAGATAAGAAAATACACAAAAGCTAAAGGAGACAGCTTTTTTCCTCTTAAATGAACTGTTCTGTTGAAAAGAACTAAAATGGAAGTAGTAGATATCGCTCCCTCTAACTTTGTGTTAGGAAAGATAACCTTGTGCACATTTTCCTGGCAAAAAAATGATAGTACTGAAATTTTTTTCTTAAGTTAGTGTTTAAAATATTGTATTTCTAGAGATGTAAATCTGTAGTTTGTCAACTAATTCTGAAATTTAAATAAAGAAGTTAAGTATTTTGTGACTCATTTTGAGATAGAGCACAAACAGGGTCTACATTTAACTTTTTAGATTGGCTAACATGCTTTATTCATATATGGAAAGTACCAGATAGCTTTATATAGAGTTTATAGTGTGACAAGATCTTCCATTTTCTTTAATTGTTAATGTCCTGATTGGTGTGTGTGTGTCTTTGTTTTCATGTATATCAGGAATATGCCACCAAGACCAGAATTGGGATCCGGCGTGGGAAAACTGGTCAAGAACTTAAAGAGGCAGCATTGGAACCATCGATGGAAAAGATATTTAAAAGTGGGTGATATTCTTTTAAGTTTTAAACTGGAATACACTGGTAAATTTTAAGAGTTCCTTGAACAACTTCCTAAAAACTTATACAAATTTGTATATATGTCATTTTTGAGGGGCTAGGAGAGGATGTTACCAGGGACCTGATGACACAGAAAATATTGGTATCCTACACTGGGTTCAGTGGTTCCCAATCATTATTTCTTCCAGAGAATATTTAACCATTTCTTTTTTAGGATTTAGTTAACATGCTATGATCTATAAAAGCTATATAATTTGTTAAGGAAGTTCATTTGAATTTGCATAGTCTCTTCATTCAGGCATATATTACTTATATGTTTCAGGTCAAGAGTAAGTTGCCAAATGGAAATGTAAATAAAAGTCTAGCTGTTCAAGAAGGGTCTTCTTAACTGACTGGCAATATTAGGCCTCTCTGGAAAACAGTACTTTAATGAAGTCATTTTGGTTCACAGTTTGGATTTTAGCTCTGAAGTCAACAATTTTGTTAATCTATTCAAAGCCAAAGAACATTGTTCCTTACCAGTGTTGTTCCTTGCAAAATGTCAACACACTACAATGAGAAAGATCACTAATCCACATCCATCAAGGCATATCCTTTTAATAAGTTGGCCCCAGAAAACAAATTACATGAATCATAGCAACATTCTTAGTGTACAAATTTAGACTAAAGTAAGTAAGATACTGTTTATGAATACCTCCTTCAAAGTAGAACTGGTAAATTATTTCTTTGACAGTACTCTAAAACAAGAACACCCTCTCCCTTGATTCTTCTCCATAAACACTTTATATTTTTCTTTGGCTTCCTTTTTGCTTAACTCTGTAAAGAACCATCTTTGTAAATAGCACTTTGGACAAAGTAGTATGATTTCTTTCTCATCTTTATTCTGTAAAAATGTCATGAGAACATACCCTACTCTTACTAATAAAATTGTGTGTGGAAGTATCCCCACATCTGTAGATACATTGCTCCTCAGTTTTTGTTAGAGCAATGTTAATCAAGTCTGGGGTGGGTGGGGGGGGCTTTGTATTGGTTTCATACCTTTGTTTTTAGTGGTTTCCTTTTTTACTGAGGCTTTTTCTGTATTTCCATATGTACAAGTTCTAGCTCTTATGAAGAAATACGACATATGGCTTGACTTCCTTTATGTAAATACTGGGAACTTTCATCAAGGCATGTCAGTATTAATATGTATTTATCTTGTGTTCCACAGTTGATCAGATGGGAAGATGGTTCATTGCTGGTGGGGCTGCTGTTGGTCTTGGAGCATTGTGCTACTATGGTTTGGGAATGTCTAATGAGATTGGAGCTATTGAAAAGGCTATGTACGTAAATTGTTCTAGACGTTTCCAGTGTTGAAACAAAGATTCCAATTTTCTTTTCATCCTTTTGCCACTTTTGGAATTTTTTTTTTTGTTCCAACTATGTAGATATATACATGAATAACAATACTCTTATTTACTTGGCATTTATTTATTCAAACCTAAGTAAAATTCTTTTACCAAGGCTACATGTGTTTAAGCAAGGAGAAAATGTATGTACATATATATCAAGTGCTTATTTGTTTTATGTTACTTTTTTCTTAACAGATAGGTTATGTATTTGTTTGCAACTAAGTTTCTTAACAGTATATAATGAAAAATAACCACTGTAATAAAAAGCACAAAAATAATGTTGGCGGTTTTGCATAAATTTATGCCAGAGAAGTCATTAATAAGGAATCTTTGAATATGAATATTTCAGAAAATTTTTGAAGCTATCTCATCAGAACATATGGTTGAAGTAAGCTTAGGATTTTTCAAAATAAACCCCAGTTAATTAAAAGAAATATATTTAAACTGAAACAATTTTAATTTAACTTCCAATTTCAAAACAGTAATAAAGAAAATGAGGCATTTTGAAAAATGTCCTGAAGAAGTCACACTATCCTTCTGCCTCCTCAAACTAGTGGCTGTTTTCTTTTCCTCAGCCTTGGAAACAGTGTGAAGAACAGTCTGTAAGCAACTTTAGTCAGGGGATTCCTAAAGTAAAAGCTCTGCAGTTGAACATATGGACATCTCTTAAAAGAAATCGGGGAACCTGGCCAAAGAATCCAAATTCTATTCATAACTGATAGGAAATTGAAGTGACTCTTCCCAAGTAGCAATAATTGTAAGATGTGCGTAATTATTTCCTTGATAAACAAGTAAGACTTAGGGCAGTTAAAGCAGTACTTGGCAAGATCTCCCAACTAACAAATGATTCATCAGAAATTCACATCTACAGTACAATTAACCATGTTGTGTTTCTTAACAGAATTTGGCCTCAGTATGTAAGGGATAGAATTCATTCTACCTACATGTACTTAGCAGGAAGTATTGGTATAACAGCTTTGTCTGCCCTGGCAATGAGCAGAACTCCTGTTCTCATGAACTTCATGATGAGAGGTTCTTGGGTGGTAAGTCAGCTTGTTTTTGTTTTCCATTTCCAATAAATACCCAGAGATTAAATGGAAAGAATGCTATACTACATTGAACAAATTTTTGGTTTTTATATATATATACACACACATACATATATATATATATATATATAGATATATATATATATATATATACACACACACACACACACATATATATATATATATGTATGTATAAAGGACTAGTGTAGCTGAGACAAAATAGGAAGCACATTCTGAGGTTAAGTCAGCTATCACTCTTCATTGAATATGTATTTTAATAACTCCAAAGGGATTAGAAACCAAACTACAGGAACATCTAACTTCTATCAGGTTTCAAACAATCTCTGTTTTTACTAAAAAAATGAAGTAAATGCAAACTATATTAAGAGGTCAGTGGAAAATACCTGTCACAAAAACATTAGCATTCTGTTTAAGCATAGAGTAGTGATGTCACTATTATTAATAACTTCTGTAGACCTTTATAGGATTTTGTCTTCTGTGAGTATTTCTTGAATATTTGTTATTTTATTAGATAACCAAAAAAATTACTTCAGTCATGATACCTATTTTTTGATTATCTGGTTGAAGAAATAAACTGAAGTTACGTAATGAAGGATATAATAGTCTGGCTCTGTATTCTGGGAAATTATTCTCTAATATCTAACTTTCAGTTAAAAGATCATTACATAATTTTTTTTAGCGAGTGCAAAATCATTTAATAGACCTTTTGTCTTGGACTAATACAAAAGTTCCATAAAGGGAACATTTCATCGGAACTTATTAAGGGGACTAGCTTTTTTAATTTTAAGAAAGGGCACGGTAATCCTGATTTGCAATACAACTTGAGCAAAGGAGAGGGGGTTGTCATTAACAGTGATGTTACAATCCTATTAGTATAAAATTTGAGTATTTGGCATCTAGAATATGAAGACCTATTTACAAAGGAAGTGTTTTGATTGCCAAGCTGATGAGTGTACCTGTGCAGTCAGAGGCCATTACAGATACAGGAGCAACAAAAATATGATTTGTATTTAAGTTTTAAGAACAAATATGAACAAGAGGCAGATGTACCAATTGTGCCTTGTAAGATAATAAGAACTAGAGCAATTAGTGTGAGACAGGAAGGGAAGATAGGAGAATTTATATAATAGAGATTTCCCCTGGTAAGCTGATTCTTGTTATGTAACCCAAATCCATCTAATTTCTAAGTCTGTAATATTTCCACTATATTATACTTCCTACAAGGAATACCAATACAGAAGTGTAGCTACTTTAGTATTTTTATGATCTTCACTGATGTGTGTCATGAATCTTCTAGCCTAAAGTTTCATGAAGACACAGAATAAGGGGTCTTCTTAACTTACCATGAATGTCAGTTCTGATCACCAGGAATTTAAAACAGTGCTTTTAATAAAGCAAGCATGACTATATGAGCAAGAGTGAAATATACAACAGGATTTAGTCCCTAAAGTGAGACTTCAAAGGACTTTTGTTCTTGGGCTGAATTCTCAATCCTCTCCCTGTAGGCATAAGAGATCTCTTCCCTGCTGTTAAAGCTTGTAAGTATAATAGTTTGGAATGCTAGACAGGTGCTAAACCAGGTTCTACAGAGGTGAGATGTAGCATTTGAGGGGTGGTAGACATAGACACATAGTGTCAGACTTTGTCCCAAGTGCTTTTGGAACAAGAGAGAAACATCTGACAACTGCTCATGGTAGCCAGCTTACCTTGAGCCTGATTTTGTCCAAGGATTGCAAGTTTTCTACTTCTACTTTGATGTGTTATTATCTTTCTTCCATTATACACATTTCTTCCTTGTTAAACACAAGGAATATTTCAGTGCTACAACAGTGGAAATCTAAGATAAAGAAAAAGGGTGAGAACCAAGTCAGCCATAAAATTAAGATAGAAATGTAGAATCTTATTTCTCATCCTCCTGTACTATGATACATGCCTATTTTTTAGGTTTTCATTTAACAGAGAGTTCAAAGTAATGTGAGATAGGTATATATACACATATATATGTGCATATATGTATACATTCTTATTATGACCTATTTTAATGCTGTTTGCTATAATTTAAAATAATTATTCTGTAATTTACAGAGTTTGTGTTAACCTTCTGTCCAGCAAGGGTAAAATTTTGTATAAGCTGGGTCATAGTTCAGCTAACATTCCTGAAGTTTTCTATAACACTTCATGGCGGTAAGGGGCACTTTTGGTAACTTGGTCAAAACTGAAAGTGTAAGGCCTTTAATGTGCTAGAAAAATGCAGGATTTGGCTTATTACTCTTCATCTTTTTTAACATGATTTATTGGATGAACTGAGTTTGGACCATGTATTATTGCGTAAGGATCAATTACTCTGCATTATATGTATCTTTCAGACCATTGGTGCAACCTTTGCAGCCATGATTGGAGCTGGAATGCTGGTACAGTCAATATCATATCACCAGAACCCAGGTCCAAAGCATCTTGCTTGGTTACTACATTCTGGTATGTTCTAATTTTAAATTTCTGTTAACAACCTTCGGTACTACTGTTTGGATCATTCATCACAAGTAAATGACTTGTATATAATTTACATGTTTAGGAAACAGTTTTTGTATATTTGTTGGTGGTTATATTATTGCCAGACCTCTGATCTGAAAAGTTAATGGTTCTGAAACTAAGACCAGAGGTATCCCCACTGTCACACTTACCTCCTGTGATAGTCTAGTATAGCAGAGATTTCTTTTAATGTATTTTGTGTAATACTTGGAGGATTTCAGAGCTGATACACAACACTTGAGAATTACTTTTTTTTTTTCAAGATTTTTTTATTTATGCATACAATCTGGAATGTAGGCCAGAGCTGTGGGGGTGGTGAGAGGATTCACCAGAGACAGAGTGGGGAGCAGAACAAGCAGATCGACCGAAGTACACTGCTGAGGGGAGCAGCAGGTGAGGCAAGAGAGGTCTGCTGCGCCATGTTGGATTCTCCCTAGCCAGGCATCTAATTTGCATGGCAATGGCTCTGGATAGTTTCATAGTGCTGCACTCAACCCATCGCACCACCAGGGAGGCCTACTTGAGAGTTCTTTTATTGGGCATCTTCAAAATAATTAAAAACTGAGAGTGGAGAAGAAGAGGTGGTAGAGATAAGACATGTGAAAAAAATAGAGGTTTTTGCAGTAGAGCATTAACAACCAGAAAGATGTTTGGAAGTTTACATTTGTGTCTGAGATGGTTAGATGGGTAAGAATTTTGATAGTTCCTTGCACAAAGTTAGCATGAATAGGGGAAAATCTGTCAAACGCTGAGAGTAAAGGATAATTTTTAGTATTCTTTTGATACATGTCATGATACCTTCCTTAAAAAAACTGTTTTAAAGTTTGGACAAAGTGTTTTCCATATCAGGTATTACAGGATACTCTGTCTCTGGGCCAGATAATCACCCAGAGACAAAAAAAAAAAAAAAAAATACTTCTTAGGTGCATGCTCTGTACTACAAATAAGAATTTCACTGAAACTTGGGCCTTCCTGGTGGCGCAGCGGGTTAAGTGCAGCCCTGTGGAGCTGTCTGCGGCTATGTGGCACAAGTTCAATGCCCACCCCGGGAGAATCCCACATGGCGTGGCAGACCTCTCCTGCCTTGCCCACTGTTCCCCTCAGCAGTGTATTTCAGTCCATCTGCCTGTTCTGCTCCCCACTCTGTCTCCAGTGAACCCTGTCACTGCCCCACACCTCTGGCCAGCACCCCAGCTTGTATGCAAAGATAAAATCTTTCAAAAAGAAAAAAAGAATTTCACTGAAACTTCCAGGTGAAAACCTTTGAATTACTTTTAACAAGAATTAATAAATACAAATTAGTTTTAGGGAGCATCTAATATAACAAATTTTGGTGTGAAATATTCTTCATGTGCTATCAGGTGGGGTTTTTTTTGGTTTGTTTTTTATTTTCAGTATGAATCCTAGAGTAAAAAAATTTTTTTCAATTATTTGTCAGTATGAGATACAATATACCTTAATACGTGATCTGGAAATGATACAAAAGATGCACTCTGGTATTGAATTTCAGCATGATGATAGCTTTGACCTATTACATGAGTTAAGCCACGAGCATTTAATGTTTTAGCAGAAGATAAATTATTCTATTTATCACTGAAATAATGATTTATCTGAGATTCATTTTTTATGTTTGTTAATCTTTCACTATAATTTTTATGAAGATGTTTATAAATACTGATAAGTAAAACTGCCATTTATAAACTATGGTAACATTTCCCTATTACATGAGGTAGCAGCAGTGTCTATCCTCAAAGCCTACATTTAAAGAGCACATCATATGCTCACTTTTTGTTGAACTTTGTTCCCTTTTGTTACTAGTAGATTTTACCTTGAGTTATTCGACTTCAGGTTTTTTATCTCAATTCTTGCATATGTGAATATTGTTAAAAAAAAAAAAAACTAGTGATATACTGAGGTCCAGTTAATGAGTTACATGGAATTTGGTGAGGTTACTGAAAGTCTAGATTGTTTATACCTGTCAGTTGTGAGTATTTGACTAGGGAATAGTATTGCTGTTGTGCTTTATAATTTGGATAGCCACAGTTTTGGTTTTGACATTTTGGGGGTAGTTTTTAAATAAAGGGAAAACTTTTTGCAGCCATTGTTTAACAATACATTGTAATACTTTAAATGTTAATTAGAGGTTGTATTTTCCTTGGAATAATTATTTAATGATGAGAGTACTCTCTTGCTTTCCAGGTGTGATGGGTGCAGTGGTGGCTCCTCTGACGATACTAGGAGGGCCTCTTCTCATCAGAGCTGCATGGTACACAGCTGGCATTGTGGGAGGCCTCTCCACTGTGGCCATGTGTGCACCCAGTGAGAAGTTTCTGAACATGGGAGCCCCCTTGGGAGTGGGCCTGGGTCTCGTCTTTGCATCCTCCCTGGGTAAACTGCTTTGCTTTAACACTTGGTTCTTGGTTCATGATACCCCAAAGTCATCTGAAGTATTCAGGTGTCCTAGTGGAAGGGTTGAGAGTCATTCTTAAGAGCTGTTGAAACGATATGTGCTAGAGGGTAGGTGAAATGAGTAATGGAGTGAAGTGTACAGTGATGGATAGAAGCTTTCAGTGGTGATCATGATGTAGTGTTTACGGGTATAGAAGTACAGTGTTTTATAACTGCAACTTACAATAGTATAACGCAGTATTACCTCAGTAAAAATTTTAGTTTACCAAAATATGCTAATTTTACTGGATTATCTATTTGGTATCATGGTCAATCATTATGATTGGTTTTACCAAATATGTCTAAAATGGGAAAACATTGCTATGGAGAACAAGGAAATTATCTTCACACAAGAGCCTTCTGTAATGTGAGCAAGTAACCCATGTGAGCAATGAGTATCAAGGGCTTCTGAATTTCACATACAAAGAGTTAATACATATTCTCAGACAGTTCCTTAGCTGTGTATCATACCAAAGAAGAAAACTTTAATGTTAATTATAAGTTTAATTACAGGAAAGTCCTTTTTCAACAAATTTTATCCTCTTTTGATTTCAGGATCTATGTTTCTTCCACCTACCTCTGTGGCTGGCGCTACGCTGTACTCAGTGGCAATTTATGGAGGATTAGTTCTTTTCAGCATGTTCCTTCTGCATGATACTCAGAAAGTAATCAAGCATGCAGAAGTAGTACCATTTCATGGGACTCAAAGATATGATCCCATCAATTCGTAAGTATTCTGTAATGTCTTTACTACAAAAGGGTGTTTGTGGTTTGGATATTTTGGCCTACTGTTTTATGACTGTATTAGTTTTCTTGGGCGTCCATAATAAATTGCTGAAAATTATAAATTATGAGTGATTTAAAATAACAGAAATTAATAAATTTCTGGAGGCCAGAAGTCTGAAGTCAAGGTGTCTGCAAGGGTTGATACCTTCAGAGAACACTAAGAGAGAATCCTGTTCATGTTTCTCTCTTGACTTCTTGTTATCGCCAACAATCCTTAGCATTCCTTGGCTTGTAGATAAATCCCGCCAGTCTCTGTCTTCACATGATGTTCTCCCTGTGTATTATCTCCCTCTCTTTTCTTAAAAGAACGCAAGTTATACTGGATTAGAGCTCAGTACTCCAATTTGACCTTGTCTTAACTGACATCTTAATTACATCTGCAAAAACCCTATTCCCCATATAAAGTCATACTCATGGTACCAGTTTTAGAACTACAATGTACCTTTTGAACTCAGTCCACAACAGTGGCTTTGTTGAGTTTTACTTCTATTTCTGTTGCTATTTGACTTACCCTCTTTCATAAGCTGTGTATCCACCAAATTTTGATCATATTTCAAATAAGTGGAATATTCAGGTATTTTTTGCAGGTACTATAATTCATAGTATTTTGCCTGTATGTGATAACTAACTTCATGGTGCTTTTATTGGGCAATTAAAAAAAAAAAAAAAAAGCCTATTTTGTTGAAAATTGAAAAAAACATCATTACGAAAATTTCATTTTGGAGACACTCAACTTTACCTGATACTACATGATATATAATAGTACTTTTTCTTTTCTTGGCCTCTCTAGCAAAATAAGTAGTTTTATTTAAATAGTTGCCTTGAATTTCATCGTGTCTGTCACATTTTTTTAAGTAATTAATTTTTCTTTGAAACCTAATGTAATAATTTAAAAGGTGATATAAAACTTTAAAAATTTAGCACCTCTCATGGGGTAAGAGGGCAGACATTAGGGAGTATATTATAATTGAAAACGCCAGACTTGTCTCTAACACCTTTTTGTAAAGGTGTTTCTTTGGGTTTTGATTATTTCATTGTCTATCACCCAGGGTTTTTTTAAGCAAGATGCTATTCATAGTAAAGTGTCAGAGGATAGAATAATGATATATTAAAACTTTCCTTTAACATTTAAAGAATAATCTGCCAGAAGAAAATTTTGACAGTTTTCTAATCTAGGCCTTCCTCAGATGCATCTTATTTTTAATTTCCATTTCATATTCCTAGGACAAATGGTATTTTTTTCTTCTAAATTAAATAATTTTTGTCATCGTTATTAGAATTATATCATACTTATGGGCGTAATTTTCTTTTCTAGGATGATGGGAATCTACATGGATACGTTGAATATATTTATGCGAGTTGCCAGTATTCTAGCAACTAGTGGAAGCAGCAGAAAGAAGTGAAATGACTCAGCTTCTGGATTCTTAGATACATCAGATATCGTGCTAGTTAACAGGAGCAGATATTCATTAGTTTGTACAAGCAGCTTTTTTTGAAATTTAGAAAATAAGAACCTGTCACCATATTTCAAATGTTGCGGTAATGTAATGCTTCAGGTCTTCTTTTTCTTCTGGAGAATAAATATCAGTAGTTCTCTCCCAAATAAGCATACACATTTCTAATTCTCGTGTTTGAATAATTCTGAATGTTCTAATGTATGTAAAAGCTAAGGTTTGTGTTATGAAAATATAAGTGTCTTACCTATTTTTAAATTTATTTTGTTAAGTGAAAATTAGCAGACCTGCGTAATTTTTTCATTTTAGAATATTAACAATGTCATAAGTGACATAGAGGTTTAGTAAAAGGACCCAAGAGAAATAAAGGGTCCTGAGCCAGTGAAAGGGGTCTGACTATTTGAAACAAACAATATCACTTTTTATATTCATCTACTGAACTTACCAAAAGTATTGAGCTTTAAGTCAGAACGTAGGTGATTCTGCTATTTTGACAGTGTTAGGACAATATAGCATGTTAATCATATGGAGAATTCCAGATTAATACATGTGTATATAAATATGATTCCTGATATGTGTGTGTGTGAGAGAGTTTTGCTTTTGACTCTTAATGAATAAATTACCCTTGAAATGCTTCTCAGGATAAATACTCAAGGCATGAAAATTGCGTTTTCCAGTACAGAAACCATATATTCATAATTGCTGAGGGGTTTTGTTTTGTTTTGTTTTTTGCATATTTATTGAAATTTTTAATAGAATGCATACTTGCTTTTCTCATCTCTTTAAGCTTTGAAGCTTTTTTCAGGAGAGCCTGTTGTTGGCTTACAGTTAAGATTATGAAAGCACTTTTTCTCCTAAGACTTAATTTTTTATGTTATTTCTCAGACTAAGCACTGAAAAGAAAGGCAAAGCTAGTTTTTCTTCATTAATTTTAGCAATCAAAAAATGTAACAGGGAAAAGTCTTCATTAAAGTTTTCCTGGAAGAATTTTCTCTATCCTGTATAGACTAGTATTTAACTCCATAACATTTATAGGTTTCTTGATAAAAAGAGTTATTTTTGGATATTCTTAATAAAGGGAATAAGTGTATAATTATTTAGATGATTGGTATTCTTGACAAATACTTATTACAGTAATCCAGAAATAGCTATTCTAAACATGTCAAGTTATACGGGATGCTTCTTCCTGAAATAATAAAGGTTCCAGTCAGATGATTGGTCTGTAATCTTTTTAACTAAACTATATCATACTGTTTGAATAGGTGATTTGTTCAATATAGTGTACATAATATAATGGGGCTATGGATCATAGTGGGATTATGAACATGGTGCTTACGGTTACACTGCTTTTATTTAAAGCCCAATTCTTCCACTCACTTGGGCGTTGGGCACATTACTTAACCCAGCTGTGCCCATTTCCTCATTTATAAAATGAAAATAACATAAACCTATCTCAGTAGATTAAGGTGAAGGTACAGGTACTTAGAAAGCTCTGTGCAAGTCATAGCATAGAGCTGGTTCATTTGAGTTGTTTGGGTTTTTTTCCTGAGAGAAATGTATGTGCCAAAATAGTCACATTTTAGTACCCAAAGTTTATATCCTCATGTTTGGATGGCATCATACAAGTAAAATGGTATAATTTGAACAATATCAGGGGAAGGTACCAACAATATTTATTGTAGCACTCAACTCTTTCTGACTTAAGACTTACCGATTTTAAAGATGAGTTGGGCCTCCCTCGGGGTCTAGTGGTTAAGTCTCAGCACTAGCATGTCTATTGACAGAGGTTGATCCCCAGCCAGGGAGCTAACCCACATATGGCACAGCAGACCTCTCCTGCCTTGTCAGTAAATTCAATGCCTGTTCTGCTCTCCACTCTGGTGAATCTTCTCATTGTCCCCCTCCCCGCACCTCTGGCCTACACCCCAGTTATTCTATGCAAAAATAGATGAGTTAATACAAGATACAAGTTAATAACAAGATGTGAGTACTTGTTTTAAAAATTAGTAGATAGGACAAAAGCAAAAGAAGTAATCACTAGTTCTTGGTTCCTGTTAACACTGGAGGTTTTTTTTTCTCCCTTACCTCACAACACAGTGAAGACCTAGCAATTAATAGGCTCTAGGCAACAAACAAATCATTTTCTGAAACATCATCCACAGTTAAAGGACAAGTGAAATAAATGGTTAAAGACACAAAGGCCCTTTTGGTTTGCTTAGAATGGTATCTAATGAACATCTTCATCAGAAAACACAAGTGTAGTAGGTACCATGCTAGCAGGGCACAGGGGAGACGATGAATAAGATAATTGCCTTCTAACGCATAGTAACACCATGTAAACAATCATAGGTCACTGTGATAAGTCTCAGAAGTGAGCAAAGTTGAAATGTGAGATCAAGAGTAAATAGTCACAGCACATAAAAGAGAGTGAAGGTATTTCTCACAAGTGTGATGAAGAGTAGGCATATGGAGAAAGATAGCAAGAAATGAAAGTTTCCCTTGAAGCCTGATTTCCTGCCTACAGGGGGTGATGTGTTTTGTGCCAAGGGGCCCTAAACCCTTGATATTTTCTGTGCATGTTAAAATGTTAGAAGATGGAAAGAAAGGTAATATGTTTCCCTTAATTGTTCGGATAGGTTATGTACATGTTAAAAGTTCCTGAAACTGAGTGATATGCAAGGTTTGTAACATTCCAATAGGATAATAGATTTCAGATATGCTGGTAATAGCTAATTTTTATATGTTGTATGCTAAGTCCTTTACATCAAATAATGGTCCTTTGGGCTCAATACTGCTATTGGCATTTTGTAGAGGCGTACGCAAGCCCACAAGTTTTGATCTTTGCACAAGGTCATATAACTAGGAAGAAAAGAGTTGAAACACCTGACCATATATTACACGAGGAGTTTGTGAGTGTTAAAGCACTTGAAATCTTGTTTAGAGACGCATGAAAGCATTGCACAAAATTAATACGCATGTTGAGATTCTGCTGAAAATACCTAGACACTTAGTTTTTCTCTAAAGGGATTGACCTCAGTGTCTGGAGAATAAATGATAATCATGGTTTACCTCCCTAGTCCTATTTTTTACAGGTAGTCAAAATGTACTTTTCCTGTATTGTCCAGTCCACTTAGAGCTACAAATCAATTTTTTTTTTTTGAGGTCCATGTAGTCAGGAAGATAGAATCCTCCCTAAATGTACTTGACTTAGGCAGAACACAAAATGGAAGCCAGTCCAGGAAAAGATAAAAGCTGTGACCTTGAGGACTTCCTGTCTTTTGTGTAGCAGTTCGGGAAAACACAAAATTCCCCACTGTTAACATTTAAAAAACAGCAAAAGGAGCATTTTTTTGAGAAGCATTGATGAAATCACAGACGTCTGATGGTGAAGGTTGGGTTATATGCACCATTCTGTCCAGTAATCTTACAGAACCACTGACCAATAAGCATGAGGGTAGACCCACCCAGCACAGTTTTTTCCTCAGCCTCAGCTTTCCATTCTGCCATAAACATACCTTGTATTTCTTTCTCATCTGGTGGGATATCAATTCTAAGGAGGCAGGCAGGGGTGGTTCAGACCTTCATCTGTGGGTCCTCCCTGGTGGCCTAGGGGTTAAGTCTCTGTGTTATCACCAAGACAGCCTGAGTTCGCTCCCTGGCCCAGCAGCTAACACAAATGGTGCAGCAGACCTCTCCTGTTTAAACTGCTATTCCCCTTAGCTGTGTATTTCAGTAGCTCCAACTTTCTCCCCATTCTGTCTGGTAAATTCTCGCCCACTGCCCCCCACCCGCACCCCTGCACCTCTGGTCTACACCCCTGTTCTACGCAAAAATAAATCTTTAAAAAAATTTATTTTTAATTTCAGCTGAGATATTAATGGGTGGTGAGACTGTTGCAACGTTGGGGGACAGAAACCTTGAGGGTCCCCTTGGCTGTGCCCAGAAATGGAAAATGGCTCTTCCTGACGGATCAAATTGACATTCTCACAACTCGGAATACAAGTTTAGAAACAATTTTTAAACATTTACATTTAAACAGAGTACATAGTAGAGACTGCCTAATGACCTCTAAGTGTGGTGTAAGCTGGCCATTGTTCTTTCAGGCTAGCCTGCCTTGTGTCTGGGACACATGGACCTATGTGCCCCAAAATAGTTTTACATAGTCATCACATACCTTAATTTTTTTAAGATTTATTTATTTATGCATACAAGCTGGGGTGCAGGCCAGAGGTGGGGTTGTGGTGAGAGAATTCACCAGAGACAGAGTAGGGAGCAGAACAGGCAGATCAACTGAAATCCACAAGCAGGAGAGGTCTGTTGCGCCATGTGGGAATCTCCCCGGCCGGGGATCGAACTCATGCTGCAGCGGCCAAGGACAGCTTCATAGTGCTGCATTTCGCCCTTTGCACCACCAGGGAGGCCCATCATCACATACCTTGGTGAAATGAGGTTCATATGACAATCTTACAGGAAGAGATTGTCCTAATTTTACTTCTTCATTTGTCATGTTACCTCAATTCTAAAATGCAGTATTTTTCACACTTTGTTTCAGAAATGTGTTCAATTTCACAATTTTTTTTCTTTTTGCAAAACTGACATCTTAAAAATCTGTGGCATTTTAGAATTAAAGAAACATGGTATTTTCCAGGGGTTCATTTTCCATAATTTTCTAATAGTTTTCCTGTAAGAACATGTATCTGAAGGATTATCTTTTCATAATTGGCTGAGACAACTTTTATTGATGATTCAGGACAAACAACATAGTCCCACCCAGTTTTATGTAGGTCATACAGGTTGAAGAGACAGATTTCTCAGAATGAGGAGTGATTGAGGAGACCAATGGAAGTTGAAAGAGAAACTATTTGTGGTTTGGTCTAATCTGTTCATAAGAAAGGTAAGGGATATAGTGGGTTTGTTCAGTTTGGTACTCCTTGAAAGAACTGACTCTAAGCATCAACTGTGGGGAACCTGTCTGCCTGGCTGGAAATACATCAGTCTAGAAGATAATACCCTATGGGCAGGAGCAGTGGAGAAAGCCTAGAGAGATCTAATGGTGAGAGAACACCACTAGCCCTGCTGACCTTTGAACAGGGAATGCTGGAAACAGAAGTCCTTAATGTAGGTAAGGGATTTAGTGCCAGAACACAACAGCATTAATCTTCACGAGCTGCTCTTAAGAGATCAAGTCAATAGATGTTTATTAAGCAGTCTGTGAGGTGCCGTGTGTTTAAAAACATAATAGCAACAAATTACTCAAGGTAATTACAAAGTCATTATAATTTACCAGAAACTACAAAAATATTCAGACTAGTTGCTATAAATGAGAGAAAGGGGACAGTGTGCCTAGTGCCCACAGGAACGTAAGTGTCCTCTATATATACACCAGCACAGAGGGTGGCTGGATGGGGCACCCTCTTCAGTGGGAAGAGGGGTGTCTGGGGCTGCCCCTGTGTGCACCATCGTTGGAAGCATCCTCACCTACTTTGCGGAGAACTCAACCTTCTCTGCCTGACAAGTAAACTTATTTGTGCCTCTGCTTGTGTGCTCACGATCTAAATAGCACCCTTCCCATTCTGGGGGGAGAAATGAGAGTATAATCACCGGTCTCATGTAAGCAGAAGAGTCATTTAAAAAGAAGTTGGTGGGCCTCCCTGGTGGCACAAAGGCTTAAGTCTCAGCACTATGAAGTTATATCCCGGCCAGGGAGCTTCCCACATGGCTCAGCAGACCTGTCCTGTCTCGCCTGCCGCTCCCCTCAGCAGTGTATTTCTTTTTTTTTTTTAAAGATTTGTTTATTTATACATACAAGCTGGGGTATAGGCCAGAGGCGTGGGGCAGCGAGAGGGTTCACCAGAGACAGAGTGGGGAGCAGAACAGGCAGATCAGAAATACACTGCTGAGGGGAGCAGCGGGGCGAGGCAGGAGAGGTCTGCCGCACCATGTGGGACTCTCCCCTGCTGGGCGTCGAACTCGCATCACGTGCTGCCGACAGCTCCACAGCGCAGTGCTCAACCTCTGTGCCACCAGGGAGGCCCTAGCAGTGTATTTCATTCAGTCCACCTGTTCTGCTCCCCACTCCGTCTTTGGTGAATCCTCTCACTCCCCCACCCTCTGGCTTACACCCCAGCTCTTGTACACATAAATAAAATAAATCTTTAAAAGAAAAAAATAAAAAGAAGTTGGAGAAATGACAAGATATTCACTGTTAATTTTTGAGACTAGAAAAAAATGAGCATTTGGTAGCAAAATGGAATACTTGATATCTTTTTAAATAGAGCTGCTCTTGAGTAATTTTAAGTATAACAAAGAGAAAGTACATCAAAACACTTTAAAAAGAAGCTTCTGGGGCCTCCCTGGTGGCTCAGCAGTTAAGCACTGAGCTGTGGAGCTGTCGGCAGCAGCGACGCGAGTTCGACACTGGCCAGGGAGATTCCCACATGGTGCGGCAGACCTCTCCTGCCTTGCCCATTGCTCCCCTAAGAAGTGTATTTCCGACGATCTGCCTGTTCTGCTCCCCACTCTGTCTCTGGTGAACCCTCTCACCGCCCCATGCCTCTGGCCTGTACCCCAGCTTGTATGCATAGATAAATAAATCTTTAAAAAAAAATAAATAAAATAAAAAGAAGCTTCTGGTTTTAGGAACTTAGTGGGAAGACTGGGGAAAGAACATCTCACGACCCTGTGGTCTCTGGCACATAGCATCTCCAAGTGAAACTGGACCCAGAGCTTATCAGGGCCCACAGAATCCTGATGTACGTATCTACAATGACATCAGGATTAAAGCTTACCCCAACTGCAGCGCTTTGGCAGCACCTCGCACCTCTGCCCTGTCCTGGTGGTGCTATATGTGGGAGTGAGAATATGAAAAAGTGACACCTCTCTTCTGGGAAACCTGCTGTTAAGCCTGCAAGGCAAAGAACAGACACTGACAAACAGGATCCATCCCAAGCCTGCCTGCAGTGATCCAGTTTTGAGAGCTGGCGGAGGCTAGAAACTTGGCCTTCCCATTCCTGCCGGTGCCATGGCTCTGGCTGGCTCAACTCGCCCTCTTAGTGGATCTGGTGTCAGTCATTTAGTCCCAAATGTCAGTGTGGTTTTTCTCCTTTGCCCCAAATTGTGTCAAGAAAAGAGAGTCATTGCATTAAATAAACATCAGACAGCTTGACCATAACTGGGAGGTTGGTAACTTGTAGACAGGTTGCTGATGAAAAGGGAGAGAGAGCTATGCATCCCCACTTCCAGCCATTCACCACCTAATGTAACAAAAATTTTATTTTCACACAAATACCACACATTAGCATTACACTCTTATCAAAAGGATCTGTTCCTCTCTAGTTTCAGCTGTTGTTTTACTGAGGAACAGAAAAATTAAGGCACAGAGAAATTGAGCAACTTGTACAGGATTACTATACATGTGGCTCTAAAGCCTGATTTATTAGTGTGAGGGAAGGAGAAAGAAATAGAAAATGAAGGGTCCTCAGTCCCCCATCCCAGACTAAAACCTCAGGGTAGGTGGTGAGGCCATGGGACTCTAGAGAGAGAAGGAGTAGAAAGAAGATGGCCAAGAGGTTATTCCCGCTAGGGACTCAGGGGTGATCCACAGCTACTCCAGCTCCAACATGGAGTGTCTGCAGAACAAAAAAGCACCTTCTGGTCTTCCCAGTGCCTTTGTGCCTGGGAGAAAAGGTGGCTTTTTGGCACCTCCCCATGCGGGAGCACATAGGCAGGGTGGCCACCATGGTGAGGCAGGGAGCCCACAGCCAGGGCTGTGGGGAGACAGCCCCACCAGGGGGAGGGAGACATGAATCACAGCATCAGTGAAAACCAAGGGGCCAATCAGGGTTGGAGTGAAGGGGACAGAGTCCAGACATACCAGCCCTGACCCCAACAGCGGGACACTCAGAGATAGGCAGAGCTGGTGGGTTGGAGGCTTTTGATGAAGTTCAAATTAACCACAAAAAATAGAGGAAGCTACTGGGGTTTTTTGTACAATTTAGGAGTGGCATGTAAGGTAAACATCAACATTGAAGGTTACTTTCAACTGCTCATGAGCTGTCACGAACCTCAGGAAAGAACCTCAGCTTTGGAAGCAGACAGACCTGATTCAAGTGAGAAGTTCCCATAACATTTCGGTAAAGGGAAGGAAAATTTCACTTTCCCTTGTGGCAAGATGGGCATCTCCCTGCCTCTCTGGGGTGCAGGGAGAATTAAATGAGAACAACTGGAGGATCATAAGCATATCTGGCCCATCCCTATGTTATAAGCTGATGTGCAATTTGCTAGACAAACGAGGAAGACACTGGCATTTCTGGTCAATGGCAGGGTCCATAAAAAATAGAGAAAGGGTGTGGTGGCCAGGAGTGAAGTGCAAGACTCAGGCCAAGGGTGGGGATGCTTCTGGCGTTTGCCTAATTGATGTTAGAAATTACAAATTTGACTTGAAATGTTTTCCTTGTTGTGAATTCCTGTGCATGTTAGGTGTGTCACAGGAGATTTTTTTCTCAGCTAGGATGCCAAGTTTTCGAAGCCATCTTTGGAAATTATTCAAATTTGATTCTTTTTATACCAAATTTGATTCTTTTTATACCTAAACTGCATATACTTAAAACCAACAGGTGTTCCTGTTAAAATACTTCTAATTCACACCTTTCTCAGCTCAACATGAGACTTCAAATATTCCAAAGAGCTAGAGGTGTTTCTTTCTTTTTTAAAGTAAGAAGTTGACTGCTATCTTTGAAATGTTAAAAAAGCAGGTGAAAGTCTGTGAACAGTGATATTCTCTGTTCACAGAGGGTGGAACTTCTACTTCATACCCTGTGTTATTTAAATCAGTGCAGCCATTGATTGCTTTAGTAAGTTTTTCATAATTCGACACCTGAATCTATTCTTCCCATTAAACATACGGACCCTGGAACACCTCCCAAACTGTGAACTGTATGTGTGAGTGTGTCAGAACAAGGCTCCCGAGAGAGCCATTCTTCCTGCTCTCGGCTGTGCTGTGCCCTTACAGCTCTGTTCTGTAGGGAGAAAAAAAACTGTGTCAAGAACTTAACATCTATTTCTGACTCCATGGCTGAGTGACAAAAGCCAGAAACCTTGGTTTGAAGGAGGACATGTTCAAGCAGCCATCTGAACAAGGCAGACTCTCATACAGCTGTTAAGGAAGTGGGGCTACGACTAGACCCAAGGGGTGTTTTAGAGAGTGATGAAATGGAATGGCCCTTCAGGAATAGAATTGACCTGAACAAAGACATGGACGAGGGGGACATCCTACAAGGTAACCATGGGGAAGGGTCTGGCTTGCCAGACCAACCCAAGTCCTGGCTTAGTTGGACAAAGGGTCCAGATGAACCTCTCTGCACTTGCATGGGAGTTTCTGATTCTTGCAGCATTGCTGAGAAATTAGAGTACTGTGTTAAGATTTGGCTTCATCCCCATCAACTCTGCCAGGGTTGTTCTTTTCCCCTCTCATCATGGTTTGCCAGAGGCAAAAATGAACCATTCCATTGCAACAGGTACCTGTTACAACAGGTAACAGGTGAGTGCCAATCAAAGGTTTGCTGTTGCCCAGGGGATTCGGTGATGGTACCCCAAACGACCCCAGAGAAAAATAAAATAGTGGTGCTGTCCTTAATATGGACCATGGATATAATCCTAATCTCAGGAAGCCTCTTTGGGAAACTGCTGAGTTCATAGACCTGTAACATACAATCTAAGTAGCAAGGGCATATAGACCAGCAAGTGCAATCTCAAGATAAGTCTCATTCTCTTCCTGACCATCCAGCCAATGTTGGCCAAACCCATGTCTCTCCTGGGCACAAGGAGTTGTCTCTCAGAGACTCCCAGTTTTCGTGACCACACCTTCTGCTGCGACCATTGTCCTGATAAAGTCTCCGGTTGTCCTGGCACACCCTCTGTCGTGGCCACTGCCCACACAGCACAGTCATGAGGATTCAGAACATAGTCCAGAAACAGAACCAGACTGGAACTGGTCTCATATCTGGTCTTTAAGTCCAATAGCCTCTACCAGTTTCTTTATGAGGGTTGGTTTAAAGTTTTTGTAAAGGCACTTAAAAAGTTTCATAAAGGCTGAATATCAAAATATAACATTCATGGGCCACTGATTCACTCATCATGCTGCCTAAACACGTGTCTTCATTGGTCTCTAATCTCTAGCAAGAGAGAAGGGCCAGCCAGGGGCACTATCTGCCCCTCTCGGGCAACAGAGAATATCTGAATTGGCTGCCAGGGTCCAGGGATATCCTGGAGATTTGAACATGACGCTGCCATCTTCCCACATGCCCTTCAAGGCTGGGAGCCAGAGTCAGTTCCTTGGTTAGAAGGACGCACTGTTTAAGGCAAAAAGCAAAGGTAAACATGAGGGTAAACACCGACAGTAGCTCCCTGGAGCCAGACACAATGTCTTCTGTGTCCCTGGTGCTAATCATATGACCCACTCATGGAAAGTGTCCCTTGGATAATGACCCTGACCCTGACCTCCTGCACCCATCAGCAGACTCTTCCCTATGGTTACCATGTAGGGTGCCCCCTCATCCATGTGTTTGCTCAGGCTGAGCCTGTTGTTGTCTAAACACCCACTTAGATACAGCTGTAGCCCCACCTCCTTAACAGTTGTATGAGAGTCCCCCTGTTGCAGACGGCTGCTCACACATGTCCGCCTTCAGGCTGGTGAGAGGAAGTGCTGTGCCCATTTCACAGATGGGTGCAGACTCAAAGACATTCAGTGGCAAGTTCAAGGTCACACTGCTGATATGTAGCAGGGAAAGGGTTCAAACCCAGGTTGTCTGATTTCAGGCCCTGTGTTCCTTCATTTTACCCATTGGTTGAAATGGTTTCCTGAGTCTTTATAAAGGGTTTTTTATAAGCCTCCTCCCTGCCACATTAAAGGTATAAGCAGGAAGATCCATATATTGGTGAAATTATTACTGACACTAAAAGTTAACGTTCAACCTGGGAAGTGGCTCTTCCCTGGCAAGAGTTTCCTGCTCTGACCACTGAGGTCAGTGTCTGGGGTTCCCGGGCTGGGCATTTATAGCTCTCCATGTTACAGTTCACTAAATGCTCTCATCTTCTAGAAGAGCTGTAGCTTTTTTTTTTTTTTCCTCTTGGAAGGAGCTGACTCTGCCCTTTATAAAAATTCCAAGGTTATTGGTGCCCTGCCCATTGGGAAACACCTCTCTCTATAAATACTTTATAAATGTCCAAGGTGGCCACAAGGGAGGACTTGTGCAAACAGCTGCCTCCCAGGACCTGAGATTCCAGTCCAGTCACCATGAGGCTTCTAGTCCTCTTGAGCCTGCTCTGCCTCTTGCTTCTCTGCTTCTCCATCTTCTCCACTGAAGGTAAGGCTAGCCCCAGGGAGCTGGTCTCTGAGCAGGGATTTCAGAATCTGGGAAGGTTGGAATCAAGAGCTGATGGCGGGCAGGCCCCTGCAGGCAGCCCTGAGCCCTGGAAAGAGGGGTGCTGACTCCCGTTGCTGTGTAGACCTGAGCTGTCTCTGCAGACTTAAGCTGTTTCAGTGGCAGCACCAAGGGTAGCTTGGGGGTTTAAAATCCCACAATCCCCAGCTCCCCCATACACACTCACACAAGTAAGAGTGGTGTGCTTACCCTGCAAACATACAACCTCCCAGCTAAGTTTGCTTCATGTCCCTAAGTCCCAGCCAGATACACATTCCAGAGCCACTTGGTGGTGACCGTGTCATGCTTGGTACACAGTAAATGTGTGTTGGGTGAATGAATAAATTAATTAGTAGACTATCTGAGCCTGAAGGTCCCCAAATCTCATGTCCAGTAAATACCGTGACATAGGATGAGAGTGTGCATGGGGGTTGGAGGGGGATTTGTGGGGAGGGATATTTGTGTGTGTTTTGAAGTGAGGGTGATAGTCCTTGAAACTCACGTGTCTTTCTTGATTCAGATAGTTGTGTACTTTGAACTTTTTCTCTTGCTTAACCCTCAAGAAACTGCCTACTTCTATTTTTTGTTTTAGTAGTTATGGTTATTTTAATGTTTATTGGAGTTGGAGACATAGAAATAGATATAGGGGTGAGAATTCCCATCATTTAACAGCCATGCTCAACATTTTATTTCTTTCTTTTCAGTATTACATGCAAGCATTTTTTTACTAATTGATAATTTTTATAATCTCTATATGTTCAATGTGGTATCTTTTCAAATTAATTATTGTATTATTATAATCACAAAAAATACTTATGACTGAAATTATTCTGTCATTGCAGTGATCTTTATGCAATGAGATTACAGGTAGGATTTATTTTCTAAAGTTTTTGCAATGAACATTGCTGCATATATAGTATGGAAAAGACTTGCTAAAATTGCTTGTAAAGACAGTTTATAGCAATGCAGATGACCAGATCTCTGTTTCAAACATGTTCATGGTCACCAACGTCAGAGGTTGAATATCTTTCCCCATAAAGTTTCCTATCCATTTAGGAGTATCTCTGGCAGATTCTCCAGAGTGGTGTTATCTAACTCATATTTTGAGTTTAACTTGCCATCGAGTGAATGTGCTATGATGAACTTCCATGCTTAGACATTTAGATGGTTCACAACTTTGCACTATTTTAAGTATGTGGTAAAAAGCACGTGTACAAAAAAACATTTCCTATGTTTAGGATTAATTTGTGAGGGTAGACTGCCAAGGGGAGATTTACTATGTCAGGGCACAGTCACCTCCAAGTCATGGTGCTGAACTGTTTCTCGGGCAGGAACACAAGGATGGCATATTCTGGGGAAGGTCTCTCCCCACATTGACTTTCTTGTTTCTGAAAAATATACCACTCTTTCTCTGGTCCGCCTTTAGCCTGGTGCTTTCTGAGTCCCCCTGAATTGATATTTCTGAACCCTGGGCCTTGGGAGTGAAAGCTCACTCAAGTCTTTCCTGCACACCCCTACCCGCTGGAGTCCCAGTTGGGCTAAGGTAGGATATCTGTCCCTTTGTATCTGCCTCCAGGGAGAAAGCATCCTAAGCCTCCTCCCAAGTCCTGGAAAGGCAGACCCTGCTGTTTCCAAGTTCCTGCAGCTGCCCTGACTAACCAGAAAGGTAAGCGCTGCGCCCTGCCCAAAAGGTAAGGAGGGAGGCAGGGGAGATATTGCTCAGGTCCTGCCTGTGCCACAAATGTGATCTCAGCCTTTTGTCAGGGAAACTGACCACGCCCCCAAACTGAATACATTCTGTCACAGCAAACAGGATTCAACTGGAAAATGGCATAGGGGACACCCCTACCCAGGGTGGGAGGCATCAGAGGAGAT